>WHUY01000064.1:0-291890 GCA_015179035.1 Tirmania nivea | reverse complement strand
CTCGGAATAGTGCAGAGATCATAGAATCAGAGATAGATTCTTATATGTAAGGAACATATACGGACAATTGAGATTGGTCTTGCTTAGCACGTTCAATATTGAAGGTAAGAACTATCTTGAGCTAATAATCAATAAAGTATATGAAGCAATAGTTCATGGCGGAATTGAGAAAACCATGAAATATCTTACTGACCGATACCAATACCAATCCTTCTCTAAGTCAGTCAAGGAGTACATCAGAAGTTGCGATACTTGTCAATGGACAAAGTATTCCAACAAACCACCTCTTGGAATTATCACTCTTTTACATGTACCAGAAAGACCGTGGTCAGATATTTCCATGGATTTCCTTAAGTTAGCTCCTGTCTTCATCAAATGTTCTCTTTTATATCCAAACATTCCTGCTGATGAAGAATATATTGTCTGTATTTTATACCTTTGGATGATTGTCAACAGACAATCAGGATTTAAGTTTCTTATCCCTATTCCTGACAATTTCATAGTAGAACAATGTACTGCTTCTTTTGATATTCATGTAGTCCTGATTATGGGATATCTTTTATGTATTGTTTTTGATCGCAACACTCTTTTTATGTCATTACACTTCCAGGATTAGGCTAGGAAGAATGGAATCAAATTGGAACAGTCTACTACCTATCACCCTCATAGAGACGGACAATCTGAGATTGTGAACAAGGAAATCTTGCAAGTAGCAAGAGCGTATAAAGTCGAAGGATCTGACTGGCTACAAAAATTACCTAAGATTCAGTTGAAACTAAACTCTAGATATAATAGTGCCAGAAAAAGTAGTCCCTTCACTACTTTACTAGGAATTAGCGCACATCAAGGAGCCTCCCTACTACCTTGTCCTATCAATGCATTTACACTGGTAAATGAATATCACAATAACACTTCATAAGTACTCTATAATGCCAAGAAGACACAAGCGACACAAGCCAATAAACATTATAAGACAGTTAAATTCTTAGTTAGACAACAGGTCATGTTATCTTTGGAAAACATAAACGTACTAAACGTTTCACCCAAGGTAAAACCTCGATGGCTAGGCCCTTTCTCGATCATATCTGCTAATCATGCTCAAAATAATTATAGTCTGGACTTATCCCTTTAACCTGACTTCAATCTCATGTATGATACCTTTCATATTTCAAAACTCAAACTGTATTATCAAAACGATCATACTCAGTTCCCTAACAGATGATCTCTGGAACTGAGACCAATTAAAGATGATCGATAAGAAGTTGAAAAGGTATTAGAATTCAGAACGGCACTACGATCTAGTGAACATTAATATAAGGTTAGATAGTTAGGATATACTCCAGAATATGATTCCTGGGTAAACGCTAAAGATATTACTACTGAAATCCTTCAGAATTTCTGGGTCAGAGGAAGTCTGGAAGACACCTTCAAGAGATGACGTATCAAAAGAGGAAAATAAGGACCTTGGATAAGAGATGAAACTCAAGCTCTTATTCAACAAAAACGAGATCATATTATAAACGAATCCCCTAACGACAAATATATCAACACCAATGTACTTCAATTATCTCTTAAGATAGGATGTGTGGAAGCTAAGATTGCTAAACAGAATTACTAATATAGTAAAATCCATTCAAAGTGGGGAAGTATAATAAGAGATGTTATTTTTTATTATTTTTTATCTCGTATTTTCTATATCTATTATTACTCTATAACTGCCGAATCTGGTAGTTAGTTACTCAGTAGAACTGGCCGGCTTGTGTACCCACTCGAGGATGTAGCACAGCCTTAGCATAGCTCCGTTCTTATGACTCATGTATTTTTTATGACTTATGTTTTTTATAACTCATATAATTCCTACAACTCATATTTCCTATGACTTATATTTCCTATAACTCATATTTCTTATGACTCATATAGTACTACCCCGCAGCAAGTACCATATTCTATGTATTCTAAACTATCAGATATGTTATTGAACAAGTATAAAAGGAGTACGAATTCCCCTTTGGAATCTCCTCCTTAGACTACTCAGACAGACAACAACTGACTACAGATCAGTTAGTTAGTAAACAATCTAAACGGAGATTACACCTGTTAATTAACGTTCCTAAGGGAACTCCCACTTGACAACCACTACCCTTCTGAGGCAATCCTTCAAAAGAACCGGTATACACATACATCTGTTCTAGCAGATATAGATTGTATAAATGGTATCGAATGACTACTGTCTAATATTATTCATTACAAAGATCAAACAAAGATAATAAGATAAGAACTAAAGTAACTAAATAAATAAAGAATTGATTAAGAAGATCAGATGATGAAAGGAGCAACCAGATTGGTATATAGACTACTAAATAAGTGTCATGATACAATATTAGAGATATTGATAGACAGCTAAATAAGAAATGTGATAAATGATCGTACAAATAACTAAACAACTGAATGAATAAGTATAATAATAAACTAGAAAGGATATGAATACTTTAAGAAGAAAACTAAAGAAAGATCTAAAATGAACTAGCAAGTTCTAGAAGAAGGTTAATAAAGTTTAGAGAGATTTAGTCAGGGCCACAAAGGTTTTAAAAGTAAATATAATAGTTAGGTGATACAGAAGGTATAGAAAAAGACAGAAAATTAGTAAAAGAATTAGTAATATAATATTTTTATTGATATACATGTATATATAGGAAAAGTAGGGTTAACTTCAGGCTACCCACTATTAGGTGCCGCTAGCTCAGTTTATATAATCTTAGCTATAATATATTAATAATAAGGAAGAGATAATTAGTAATAATTATTAGTCTTTTTGATTAAAGCAAAGTAATATTAGAAGTAAGCTAGTAATAATAGTAATATCTATTAAAATATTAGTATTTAGAGCCTATAAGAGAATAATCACTAAAATTAAGCCTAATTAAGCTAAAGGTATAAAGAATATAAACTTATTTATTCAATAAAGTAACTTAATAATACAAGACTCTACTTAAATCTTAAAAAACAATAACTAGATATAAAATATATATATATATATAGTAAAAATAGAGCTAACTTTAAGTTACCTACTCTTAGGTACTACTAGCTTAGTCTATATAATCTCAGCTATAATAGTATATTATTATATATAGTAATAAGTATACTAGATATACTAAGTATTAGATATATAAGGTATATTAGTTATACTAGCTAGGTTTAGTATACTAACTATACTAATATAATTATATATATATTAAGCTATTAAAGGTAACTTATATAAGTATATTAGCTTTTATACTATCATATATAGAAGTTTATAAATATAATATTAATTAATCTAGTTAGTATAATATAAGTATTTAGTTATATTAGTTAAAAAATTATAGTATAATTTAATTAGCTTTAATATTTTTATTTTTTTTATTTAATATTCATATATAGTATAACTATAGTAAGGTTTTAGTAGATCTATTACCTAATACCTCTTATTCCTAGAGTGAATCTAACTAATATAATATTAAAATTCTAAATCAAATATTATACTATTTCCTATATCTTATCCTCTTTTCATATATAGTTTATTTTTTTAATTTTTTATTTTTTTATTTTAATACTTATATATAATATAATCATAGTAAAATATATAATTAGTTTGATTATAAGTAAGAAAAAAAGGTCTCTACTAAGTTAACTAAAACTCTTTTTTTTATCCATTATTTTCTTCTTTATAATAGCTTTTAATTAGTTGATATCTTCTCAAAAGCCAAACTTTTTACTTAACTATTTCTCTTTAGAATATACTAGTACTATATAATTATTTATCTTCTTATACTCTCTATATACTCTATAGGCTATATCCAAATTATATTCTTCTAATTTCTATCTTTAAATAGTAAAGTTATTTTTACTACTATAATATTAGGAATAATTTACTACTACTTTCCTATTCTACCTAACCACTTTACTTAACTCAAACTTTACTTAGATTTAATATTCTTTTAGTACTACTAGATATATTAAGAGTCTATATAATATTAATTTCAAATATTATTTTCTATTTAATATTAATTTTAAATATTATCTTTTTAAAATATATACTATATATTTAGACTATAATAGTATATATTTTGTATATAGTATATCTATTTTAGTATAAGACTAGTAATGAAAGTATAAGATAAAAAGTTCAATAGATAAGTAAATAGTTCAACTATATAATTATGTGACTGCTCTCAAGTCACATGGCCTGCCTGCACCAAGATTTCGCTAGCGGGGTTTGATTCTACTATATATACTTCTTGTATTAAAAACAAACTTCATTTCAATTAAAATTGACAACTTCGTTGCCAATAAGTTGTTGACTCAGCACCTCTTAGCAACTAAAGGCTACTAGGTAATTGCTCTGCTCGCTCTCACTTCTCTTCCTAAACTTTCTTTTGGCCCCTTCCCCCTTCTTCCTCATCCAACGCCTTATTTCTAGAACCGAATCGACATCCAATCTTCTTGCTCCCGAACCTTCTGCCGCCGACGCTCTCGTAGTCGTCCTACAGGAGTGTGCATCGCCATGCCTTGGAGTCGTACGCCTTTGTCGTCCGTCTGCCGCCTCCGCCATATTACAGTAGGAATCATGCCAATCATGCCAATTGTAGGGAAAGACTCTATACTATCCTTTTGTGACTCCAAATCAAATCCCAAGCTGCAGCCTGCCACTCGCAGGTACTGCCACCTGCTGCCAAGCGAGTGTTAGAAAAGCGAACTAGTATCCGGTTCTTTTACTCTTTGGTATTGACTTCTATAGGCATATGCTTGGCTATGGTGAACTACGTGAGATGCCGAAGCGGCAAAGGCGACTTTGCTGTCTGGAAGCGAGTCATTGGCGTAGGGGATGGAGATCCGTCCTGCAGGGGTTGCGGGAGGTATGATGAGAATGGCCATCATGTTGCCTTGGTTTGTGCCCAGGGGGAGTGGATTGGGCGTCGGTTTGGGTCGTGGGCGGAGGTTGATGACCTGAAGAGGGTGGTGGTTAAGGAGAGGGTCGATGGGAAAGAAGTGTCCTGCGACTTTGCAGAGGATTTCTTTGGTCGCCTACGTTCGTGCTGAATGGGGATGTCACATTGAGTTAACGAGGGAGGGATGGCAGCATGTGGACATGTTTTTCGGTCGGTAGTTAGTTACTTTGCTCTGGGAACAGGGAGCATAGGGCAATAGGCCCGCCTGAACCTCGCCATGGAAATTTCTATATGCGAGTATTGAATAAAAAATAAATAAGTAAATAAATAAAATAGGCTTATGCTTAATTGAGGCTGCATGTGCGATCAGCGTTCGTTCCTGCATCTGGGGAGTGTCCCTCCTGGAGGGCTTCGTGAGGGTGTCAAGCTCGGCACTGTCCATTTCCCACTCCCACTGCATCCAATCCGCCCCCTCTTCCCCTATCTCTCAAATTCTCCCCCTGCTTTGTGGCCCTTGCTAGCATACTCTGTGGTTGTGGTGGCGTCGGCAGTGTCCCTGCCTTTCCCCCTCTCAACCATTTCTAACTAGTGATAGTTCCTAGCTAGTGATGTGATCTTCTTTGGAGGGGAAGCTGCTAGTCGTGCAGGATCACCAGAGGCATCCCTACTAAGTGCCATAGACTCCGTGGCATGAACTACTGCCCTCGCATAGGTACGCGGGGTTGGGGGAAAACAAAAGAAAAAAGAGCGGTGCAGGTTTCGACGGTGACATTCATGAGTCTGTTTATAATGTTAACTAATAGTCGCCTGCCTTGAGTCGCACAGCTCAAAAATATCTCAACTCTCCGCCTACTTTTATTTCAGTTCGAACAGTCTATAGAGGTCCCTTCACATTCTCCAACCGTGATTATTATTATACCTCCCTTTCTCCCCGCGGACATTCCCCCAGCTATGGAAGAATCTTGGATTCGTGCGCAAATTGCAAACTCCATTACCAGGCATGAAGTTTCCGTAAAAGCGATTAATGACAAAGTCATTCACACTAGAAATATTCCCACGTAAAACAGTAACTGATATTTCCTTATGGAGTAGATTTGGAATAATCCCGAGCTTTCCGGCCAGGAGACAATAGCTCACGATAGCATCTGCGATTTCTTCGACAGCCTGGGCAGCGATTACAAAGTTCAACGACATGCCTGGGGTATTACAACTAGCTTCATGATTGAAGCAAGCCGAGTAACAGAAACCCACTTGCATGCAAGGACGATAGTGTTCAATGCTGAGTACGACGCCCTCCCCAACATGGTTCCGGAGGAAAACAGTAGTCAAGTCAAATTCAAAGCCGCACATGCTTGTGGTCACAACCTGATTGCTTCGGCTTCCATAGCAGCTTTTATAGCTTGCTGGGAGACTTTAAAAGCGAATGGAGGAACTGGAATCGTTAGGCTACTAGGGACTCCTGCTGAGGAACGTGGCGGAGGGAAAATACAACTATTGGAGAAAGGAGCATACAACGGTGTCCATGCTTGCCTCATGGTACATCCTGGACCGATGTACAGTGATAAGAGTATTGCGGCCGTCTCAGTAACACGTAGCCTGGCTTCACAAAGATTAATCGTCGACTTCAACGGACAAGCTGCACATGCTGGCTTCGCCCCTTGGTATGGAAAAAATGCTTTGGACGCTCTAGTAACGTCATATGTCAGTATCTCAACTCTCCGACAACAGTTAGATCCGTCATGCAGAGTCAGTGGCATTGTTGTTCATGGAGGAAAGGCCCCCAATATTATTCCAGACCACACTCGGGCCGAATACAGTATCAGAGCGGCAAGTGCCCCAGCGTTGAGGGATCTTGAGGCAAAGGTTATCAAGTGCTTCCATTCTGGAGCAGAAGGGACAGGGTGCACGGTAGAAGTCAATAAGTGAGCGAATTCTTGGCACAGTCATGGAAACGATATTAATTGATTATATCTAGCACGCGAAAGGCTTACTGGGACTTAAAAGCTAATATTGTACTCTGTTCTCGGTTTACACACCACATGCGGGGTTTTGGTGTCAACATTGCCCATAAATTAGCTGAAATTACAGATCACCCTGGTGCCGCCACAGACCAAGGTGAGGAAAAAGCAGTTGGTTTAGGATAATGACTCATGTGCAATAGGAAACGTCTCATACACCTGTCCGGCCATCCAACCTGCGTTCTCCATTCAATCCGGAAAATCGGTGAACCATACCCCTGGGTTTGCTGATGCCGCTCACACTCTTGATGCATTCAACAGAGCAATGGCATGTGGCAAAGGTATGGCAGCCGTCGGTTATGATGTGTTGACTAATGATATGATTGCCACGGAAGTGAATGCTGCATTCAACAAAGGGGTACAGCAGAAGGCAGCGGACATTGCCCGGTATTATGAGTTGAACCCCCCAACGGAGGAGCAAATTAGCAAGCTGGCATCGTTTGCAACTGCAGCCGAAGAAGTCACCATGACGATAGAGCAAGCTCTTGGAAGTCTGATGGCATCCGATAACTACCTAGACCGATTCAAACAACTTTTGTAGTCTCCACAAACCATGAGCTAGCAGTTCATGCATGACACATGGTGATGGTGCGGCTAGAAGCCTAAAGTCTGTAGCCAATGGTGCCTCAACCTTCGTGCCATTTTATATTGTTGCATTTCATTTCGTATCTACTTAGTTTGTGGGCGGTGCCTCGAGTGTCATTTTGAGGAGCCTCGAAGACGAATATATACGTAGACTGTGTATTTAGGTATGAACAATGAAAAATATTTCGTCAGCCCATCACTAGCGAGACACAATCAAAAACATGAATTACCACGCAAATTTACCAAATCTTCAAGTATCCAGTTGCTCTACTGAAGGTAAGCGCCCATATAAGCAAGCAGTTTTTGTGCGAATGTTACACGATTTCGAATCTAGTGATCGATTCGGTCATTCTTCTGTTCGCACAACCCAGATCGTGCCAGTGGTATGTACTTATGTGGGTTACTGCATGACGGACGCTGCATGACTCCCGTAAGCCGGCTTTTCAATGCGTAAGTACGAGTTAGCACTTTGACCGGCAGCAATTACCAGAGGAGGGGAATTGTTAAGTATTTATTTTCCCGATGTAATTCCGGAGAATATACGCTAAGACAGGTACATATTCAGACTTGACTGTACTACGGAAGAAGCGATGAGGAGTTAGAAATTCTTATCTAGAATGAAAGTATCTTTGAACAGAAAACCCCTAGTCGAAGAAACGGCCCTAGATGAGGATTATAGACCACACCTCCGATGGGAAGCCGAAGACTTTTAATTGTGTTGCTATAAATACGCTACAGGGGTTGTCTTATTTCACTATCATATTCTGGTGGGCACGACTATTAGAGTAGCTTCGAGATCGGCTTGCTGGGAACATGTAGTATTTGGCGGAAGGACTCTAAGCTAGCTAACATATCTCTTAGCCAGCTTCGGCAAGCCAATGCTGTCCCTGCTGTTCCCAATATGTTGGACCATATGCATCCTCACCTTTGTTGTCAGCTTACTCTCATGCAGTCAGCCTTCTTTCTCTTTTGTTTTATGTATCCTTCGTCGCTGTTACCCTGATCGTTTATTGTGAAGTTTACGGGAATGACAGGCGGACAAGAAAGCGAAAGAGACCACGTGGGTAGCAGGGGGGATGCTCATGCCTAGCATCCCAACACCGGCTGGCATCAAACAAGCCCTCCCGACGGGGTGGAAGTGAACTCAGACGAGCCGGAGCGGCAAACTTTGAGAAGGTTAACATATATTGTGACGGACCGAGGCTCCCAAAGGTGGTGGCGGCACGTGATAGGAAGGGCAGAGGACCTTAGATGCGATTTGTGTACTGGTAGGGTAGGGCAGAACGCAGCACAACTTCTGGAGCGCCCGGGGGTGGCGGACGGTGAGGGACTGCAATGGGAGCAGATATGGAAATACGCCGAGTGATACGAGTTGCTAGCGGATCCATACCACACTCCAGAAACATCCCTCTGTATGCCACCCGCCGCATGGGGAGTTAGCGCTTTAACTTCATCAAGGTGGAAGATTTGTCGGTATGCAAGTAAGTATTGCCTGTGAAATTTGCAATAGTACCACAAATTCTCGTCAAAACCAAGCATCTCCTTCCCCTTTGCAATGCGCTCCTCAACAGCATCAAGTCCATAATCAAGCAGTTTATGGATAGGAATTGGCAGCTGACCGATTTCCGCGTAGTGTTTTGTACCACCAGCAAGCTTTCGATTTCGGAAATGACTTTTTCGCCACCGCTGCACGATTGTTCAATATCCTTTTCCGTATCAATGTCGTCCAAATTTATGCTATAAAATTCCATATGACGCCACTTTTGACAGCCCTGCGCTACACTTCAGCTTCCGATGCTAAATTAGTAGTCGTGACAAGGGGCTATGTTATTTAAATGATGTGAGATTGTGGTATTGCTACTTGATATGGCGAGAGAACAATCACTTGTCAAGACGCTCCATTTCTGATCCAAAGCAAGCAAACACTTTCTGAATCACACCAATGGAAACTAACGGAAACGAGAATAATGCTAACGTGTGGTAAACTACAACTAATACTAAGCCAGACTAAAACAATGCATGTCATATTCCAATGTAATCCTCTCTTTTGACTAGAAATATGTCTAAAGACACTGTAATCCCCCTGTGGTGTCTGGTTCCCTAATCCTGAAATTTGGAATCCACGAATTTGGACGTTGTGATTCGTTGACTGCCATCAGCGGGTAAAGAAAGACATGCCAGCTGTGCAGAACGCTTAACTATACTTGCTATTTTCTCTCGATGGACCTTGCGCGACTTCATTTACAGTATAGCGTTGAGCTCCGAACCAAGCTCGCTCCCGCCTTTGCAACTACATCCTTAATGACCTCATTCAAATCAGGTGCAGTCCTTAACGAGTTTATTAATAAACATATCACGAGGTTGAAACACTTCAGTCCCTCGATCGGTGTAGGTACATTTGTTTGAGACAGAGCACTTGCATATCTGCAACGTGAATTTAAGCGCGACACAGCTCTGATTGATGTCATCACGGTCATCGCGTTACATGACAGGCAAGCAAGCAAAGTTGACGCCTCAGCAATGTCTTTGTGTTACATGCAAAGTATGCTACTTTTGGATCACAGATCCTGTCTCATAGCGTTCTACAGTACCCTCTTAGTAAGCGGTATCATGATGGAGAGGTCAGTGTTCTCGTGCCTCCTCAGGTTATCTTACCAATTATCGCTTAAAATACATTCGATAGCTGCACTCTCCAATTGCACACATGTTGTCAGCCCGAAATCCACCAATTGCGGAGGCCTGCAAACCATTGAACTTTACATTTGTGACTAGTCCAGAGTGCTCCATACAGAAATGCATTATTGCACTGCATGCAGGTTGCAGAAGAGGATTGCACAGTCGTTGAATATGACTCACTGCAATGTAATGTCGCATGCTGTGACTGCTGGGGCTGTAATTAATCTTGGCGATAACGTTAACCTCATTGAGTTAGATGCAAAGTTATCTGGCTGTGCCGTGAGTACGAATCAGCAAATGATTGGAAATGTGGGGTACATTCGTGGGGTGTGTACATCAATCAACAGTGCCCCGCCCAGGCTAATCAACAGTACTTTCCTCGCTTTGCAAATATCGTAGCATGTTTTTTCACCAACGTATTTTGGATTCCATGGGGAAAGGTGTTGCACGGTGTATAAGTGTGCGAGTGATTTTAATAATTACGGTGCGATGGTCATGTTCTCTGTTTGATTTGCTACACATCAGTAGAGTACTTATTGGTGCCTTTCTGATAGATCAGGCCCCCCATGCAGACAGCCAACAAGATACGTAAACCAGAAAACTGCTGCATATGCAGGTATCATTTATAAATTTACATCGCATCAACGGATCATAACCCAAACGTTCCTTCTTTCCCAACACGCAAAAGGAACTAAGACATCAATCTATCATATAGTTGCCCAAGCTACCCGACAGGTCAGGATAGGTCTACCATTGAAAACTTCATCCGCACACACTTCTTCTCCTGACCTTGCCTCTTAAATAAACCCTGGATCCGGAGAATGTATTCTGGCAGTAATCGAAAACAACCATGCCGCTTCTTCCTCCAAGGGAAATGCAATCGTGGAAACAGCTGCAAATGGCCTCACGAGCTTGCCAGTGGCGTTAACAATGCAAACTTCACTTTCCCTACCAACCTTAATGCTCCTCCGACCAGCAACCCGACCAGTAACTTAGTATCTAGCCATGAGGTGCCTAGTCGAGCAACTGACAACGCAATCAACCGCGGAGGTGGGTCACGTGTGCGTTATAGGCGTGCACATCCAACAACAAAGGAGAAAGGAAAAGGGCCTGCGCATGCCACACCGTTCGGTTCTCAGAGCAACGAAAAGCAAGGTACAGATTATTCAAATTCCGGGATCTCTTCAGCTGCCCCATCTCGACTTGGAAACCAAGGTCGATCTGCCACTTGCCCAGTTATTTTGGGCGAAGGACGTGACCGCCATGAGGCCATTAGGAGTGGGTCGATCGGCATAAAGCACAAAACAGATGCAGGGGTACGGGTCGGGAATGCCGTAGACACTCGGAAGAATACAGATGCGGCGGCACAGGTTGGGGATGAAGTAGGTACTCCGAAGAAGTCGTCATGGAATGTGAACGTACGTCCTCGAACTCCGCATGCTCATATTCCTGAGACGTCAACCTTGCTAATTTGCGTGACAAATAACTCTAAACAGAATTCCCAGCCTGCCCCACCACCGCCAGAACCCACTGCCAAGATACAAGAGCTCCCCACTACACTTGAAAAAGTCCTTGCCGGCTGCATGTCCGTCCGCGTCGGACCCGGCTTTTCAATTCAGTCTATTACACAGATTAGTGTTCCTTCATCTAGCATTGTCATCGAAAATGTTCTTCCTGGCACTCCCATTGATGCAATACAAGCTCTCGTGAAGCCCTTCAAACCCTCGATCTCTCCTCACGCCATCCGAGTCAACCCGCGAGGGAATTCCCTCCGAGTCATCGTACACTTTGATGATACAGTTGCTGCAGATGAAGCTGTCAGAGCATTGGAATTGGCAGAGTTTCATGGACGTACTTTGGCTGTTAAAGCGTTGAAACCCACAGCCGCATCTCAAGATGTTACTCAGATCGAGTGCAGTTGGATCCCAGCGAGTGCGACTGCAGTTCTTCACATGCACACGAGGGAAATGGCACAGGAAATGGTGAGATCATGCTGCCCGGGCCCAACGGGGGTGCCAAAAGTGATCCGGGGTCGCCGTGTGAGAGCAACGTTAAACCTAGCTAAACGAGCTGGGTGGCTTTCCATTTTCCCCACTGTCACCCTCCGGAATCTTGATCCTATGACAACGGAAGAAGATATTCGAGTCCATTTTGATGATGGGATTGTTAACATCGACCTTCGAAAGCCCAAATATCAGATGTCTGACTTTTTAACACTGCGGTATATCCGTCAGAAATTCAGGATCGACAGTGAAGAAGACCTGCGCGTCATATCTGGCCCTTCTGACTCTCGAACTCGTGCAGTCATGACCTATCCCTCAGCAGCTGATGCCATTGCAGCTTTTGCAAAGGTTCAAGGGGAAAATGACGAGACGTTCGCAAACATGAATTTCATGTATAACTTGACATACTCTGTGAGCTTCAACATTCCATGCGACATTTGGAAGGTGGTAAAAGGGGAGGTGAGAAGGTTGGACGCCATAGAACAGGAGAGAAAGGCCCAAACCAGAGGCCTGGCCGGCGGATCGAATGCAAAGGTAAATCCGGGAGATGAGGAAGCACTGGCGAGAATCAAAATTTTAGACAAATGGGGAGGTCCAGCACCTATCATTGTCCATGTGAACGGAGGGGGAAGGCCAGCGGTTGCTAGGATCAAGGTGGCGATACAAAAACTATTACGGGGGCGGATTATATGCGATGAGGACGGGAAGCCCCTCTGGGATCCAGCGCTCCGTGGACCGGAAGGAAGGAGGCTGGTACAGCTGGTGATGGAGTCAGATGTGCATGTACATGTCGATTACAGGAATCGTACGGTTACGATGTACGGGTCGCCAAAGCTCGTGGATGCTGCAGAGACAATCTTGAAGGAGCAATATAGACTCTTGCTGACGATGCAGCACGAGTTATCTTTAGGAGGATATCAAGGCCGGTTAGCATTCCGTGGAGGAATCGCTGCAGTCAAAGAATACCTTGGAGAGGATATGGTAATTGTTAATCACGCTGCTCGCAAGATATATGTGCGCTGCAGCCCAGCCGATGTTAGCCAAGTGCGAAACCTTCTCTACAGGCCGCGCCCTACAAGAGCCACTGCTGAAGCCCCGCCAGGGCCCGGACCAGATGCGACAAGAGGGGATGATGCATGCCCCGTTTGTATGGAGCCCGCTGAACCCCCGCTTGTACAAACATCCTGCGGGCACACGTACTGCAAGCCGTGTATCACTGGTTTCATCAAAGCTACAGTCGACGGGCGCAAGTTCCCCATCAGTTGCTTTCACACCTTGGACGGCGGTACTGGTAGTGCGTGCGAGACGCCCCTGTCCATATCCATCATTCAGGATGTCCTCTCCAAGGCGGATTCAGACCAGCTATTGGAAATTTCATTTTCAGCACATGTTCAGGCCCGCCCAAATGAATACGCATATTGCCCCACCCCAGACTGCCCTACTGTGTATGCAGTTACAACCGCTGAAAATGTTTACACCTGCAACCAATGTCTACTCAGCATATGTACTGCATGTAAAACAGCCGCTCACCACGGTCAGACCTGCACCCAATATAAATCTTCCATCGCGGATCAAAGCCAGTTTGAGGAATGGAAACGCCGTGCTGGTGTGAAAACCTGCCCTAAATGCAACGCTGATATCGAGAAAAACGACGGGTGCAACCACATAACGTGCAAGTGTGGGGCACATCTCTGCTGGCATTGCATGCAGGAATTCCCACGTGAGGTGATATATCGACATATGAGTGAAGCGTGCGGAGGAACTTATGCAACGGCGGTTGTACCAGAAAATCCCGCCCCACCGCCTCGGGATCCCCTGGAAGCTTTTGCGCGCATGCTGAGGCTTGCTGGCGCTGACTTTCGGCCGGATGAGGGCGGGGCGGCTGAGGGTGAGGCCATCCCAAGGCAACGAGATCTTGAGGAGGAGCTACAGCAGTTTCACCGCATTCATGCCCAGCGGGAGGAGCTTCAAAGGCGTCAACAGGTTGCAAGACAGAGGGAGGTTGAAAGACAGAGGGAGATTGAAAGACAGAGGGAGCTTGACAGGAATAGGGAGCAGCAGCAGCGTCTAATGGAACAAGTTGTAAGGCAACGGGAGTTAGCACAGCAAATGCAGATGATCCGGAGGTATGAGGCCGAGGAGGAGGAAATGAGAAGAAGGCAAAATGATGCTGCAAAGAAGTCAAAAAGTAGGGGCTTCTGTGTCATCATGTGAAATACAAGATTACGGGCGGTTGAGGTTCGCGACAGTACCAGATGAAAGACCTGGTCGTAGTTTTTGCGGTTTTGTAGTATCTTCACTCTGGGCTAATAATATAAAGTGTTTTCCATGATCACCTGTGCTTAGAAACAACGGTTGAAGGGCCAGGGAGTAAAGTCAATAAACCTAGTTTGATCTCATAGTACTAGGTCGAAAGTCGTGCTGATATATTTCCCGCGATATCCGATGTCATATTTAGAGATATAAATTTTACATATATGTTGAGGGGCCTCTAGCATGAAATACAAATTGTTGAATAGGCCACTGGATACATGAATGTTGCCAGGCCCCATACGAGGTTTTTTTTTTTTTTTCTTTTTTTTTAAATTCATTACTCGCATATAGAATCATCCATGGCTAACATGGTAATTTGAGTTCTATATTGTGATCTGTAGAGCAACTGCTGGAATTTAACTACTTTTTTTCCATTTATGGACACAGCGCTGGTCTAGAGTACAAGTGCCACTGTACGAAAACTGTCATGAATCTGTATCTCACTGCCCAATTAGCGCTGCAATACATCCATACTGACGCCTCTCATGGCGCACGTGGACGTCTGCTTATTCATTCATTCGGGCGAAAAGTCCCCCAGGGCTGAGAGTCTGAGGTCAAGAAGATAATATGGCCCAGGGACCTTTAATATCCTTAACCCAATGTCTAGTCCATAGTCTGGCTCCACAGAATGCGGAATTTGGATTAAGCGTCCACTCCAGCATCCCTGAAAGTGTCTGGTCGAGGTGACCAGTTTCTATGATTATTGTCAAAGGTGTGTTGCAAGAAAACAACGTAATGCTGCTATACTCACCTTCATCCGGCCTTCTAAACCTCCTCTCCAGCAGAGCAGACCATTGCAAATTTCAAAGCTATTTCAATATAGGTTCTTGATGGCTGATTTCCTGCTCCTGCTTAAGTTTATTCCAGAGTTGTTCTCTAATTGCGTGCTAATCCAGGCAAATTGTTAAGCCAATATGATACTACCTACCCACTTAGTGTTTATGGCGCCCCAAGTTGCCGCCAGACTAGTAGTCAGGATCTCAAGTATTGTAGGTACTCGGTTGCAACTTTCACTGGCGCAAGAGCCCAATTTGAGCTCAAAGTCTTTTTTGCCTGCATGGAGACTAAATTCAGTTCAGGATAATACGAATCATCAAATTTAAATTCCTGTACAAGGAGCTGTAGGAAGCAATTTTTCTTACAGTATAGTATAGCTTGTGAAAAAATTCTGGGATGATTATGGAATGACTGCCGAATGAAGCAGGTGCCTCATCCATAGGCCGGAAGAACTTAAGTCCTGGATATCGTCCAACATTGTTGCAATGGGAACTACACAACCTTTGATATAAGAGTAGACACCCAGACCTAAAACTCACACCTGTCTACCTACAGATTCTATACCCACTTTGTTCCAGTACTCGAAATCCAGAACCTATTTTCAGGAATATTAAGCATATATATATTCAGAGTATAGGTTGGCGTCGGCCTCTATGCGAGTGCAAATAATAGATTAAACGATTTGAAGATGAATTATTACTGTTACTACATACAAAAATCGATCTAAAAATTTTTCGCTGAATCTGCTTCCATAAAGATACTAATAGCCCTTCCCATAATAAATAGCCCTTCCCATAATATAACTGGCTTGAGGTTCAGGCTGTGGCCTCTCATAACTACTCCCTCTTACTAAGAGAAGCCTGGCCGAAAGGCTCGAGTGATCCCCATCCCTCGGCCAGTCGCACCTTCACGGTAACAACCTAAACTAAACCTCAATCCCCAACTCCGCCCACGGAACCTCTGGCGGATTGGCACACTGTGTATCAAACTCCCCACCGGGCACAAACCTCACCATCCCCGGCTTCCCCTCCTCGCCAACCCCTACCACATTCTTATCCTTCGCCCAACCAGGAAACAACTCCACCAACGTTTTTTCCCTCTGGTTTAGACTATATTTCGGCCATCCTCCCATATACCTTCCCAGCCCATCCTCGGGGTCTTTCGCGAATGCAACCCAAGCGCCTTGGATATACTCGCTTGCACGGCGTTCGTAGTCGCGGAATTGTACCCCCGGAGGGAGGTTGTTGAAGATGAGTGGCAGCTCTGCGGAGTGGTAGGCACGGGGCCAGGTGAGGGGTTCCGTGACAGTGGGGAAGGTGGGCATGTAGCGGTAGCGGTAGACGGCTGTGTGGTTATTGATTATCCTGTAGCGAATGTTAGTAGCGGAACAGACTGGATGGGACTGGGGCCTGCTGCGGAGCATACTTTGCGTAATTTGCAGTGGGGCAAGTGTAAACGGCGACAGTGAAGATGTCTGATAGGGTGTAGTTGATCCCATGCACAATGTCATATGGAACTAAAAAGTCACCTTCTTGGTGAGTACTGCCAACCAACAATGGCTACAAGCATTGGCACAAATATCATGACCGTTAGTTTACGCCAGAGCGGAAATCCCATGAATGAAACATGGCTGGAATCTCACCCTTTTCGCAAAGTTTCCTTTCCTTGCTTGCTCACCATAACCCTCCCGCGTCCACACCGTCGCATTATCCACAACCGGCATTCCCCCTGGACTAGCCACAATAGCATTCAATGTCTTATTTGACACCGACAACGCAAGTTTTTTCGCATCCACCTTCATCATGCACTTGAATACCTCTTCCTCACCAGCCCCTGCACAACCAGCATTTCTCGCAACCCGGAGAAACTCCGATGGATATCCTTCACCGATGTATGGTGATTGGGCTATGAATCCATGCGCAATTGGATCGTCGGGGTAAGAAAACATATAAGTAATTACACTCCCCCCGCCAGCGGATTCTCCAAATAGAGTCATTCTCTGCGGATCACCGCCGAAGCGAGATATGTTATCACGGAGCCATTCGATCGCTACACGCTGATCGAGGAGTCCGAGGTTTGTCTCATTGAGTGGTACAAAGGGAGTCACGGGGAATCCAAAAATGTTCAAGCGGTAGCTTTAATTTTGTAGATGGTTGTTAGCTGGTTCATTCATCGGATAAATTCCCCCAACGAGTGCACATGCTCACTTGAAATTAACAACGAGCACCTCCTTATGGGCTTCCACGATGTGCGCGCCGTTATACACTGCAGTAGCCCCAACGGGGGTTAATCGCAGGCACAAAATGATGTTTTTGGAGCTTATACTCACTAGGGATACTGCTGCCTCCCTCCGTGTGTGCTCCACCATGAATCCACACCATGACGGGCAGTAATGCCTGCCCATTCTCGTATTTGCCCTTCACTGGAGCCCAAATATTCACACTCAGGCAATCCTCACTCTCCTCCGTTTGGATATCAGCCCATTTAACTCTCTCCGCTCCTATTGCCGGGTCCCGAGCCCACGTCTTATAGCGGAATTGGTAGCAGCTGTTGCCGAACCTGGTTGCATCTACAAATTCACCGCCAGGTGGTGCACACTCCAACGGTTTTGCAGGCTTCCAGCGGAGACCATCCACTGGGGGTTGGGCATACGGGATACCGAGGAATGCTCGGACGGAGGGTGAAGGGTGGAAGCCAGCATATGTTCGTCCTGATGTGTCAGTCACGAGAACGCTGCATATATCGAATTCCTTGGGGACGAGTGATGGAGGAAGGGATGCCGCAAGGGCGCAAAGCGCTTGGATGACTCGAATTGGGAGTTTCATGGTATGATAGGCTTTAAGCTTTATAAAAGGTAAGAAGGTACGTCTGTTGCTAATAAACACTATGCGTTCTGCTAATTCTCCTGCTCCTTAGATTCAAGGTTTGGAGGAATGGGTTGACGGCTTATATACCACCAGAGATGTCCATTAATTTTCTGTAGTTCTGTCTCCCTGTTGAGCCCAAATCAACGGCGGACACATAGCTTAATGCGAAGCAGTGTTGTACAGTAAATCTCCTGATGCCAGTATACGTAATTCCCGGGACAATTCCGGCGATAAGGGTTCCGGGATTCCAACACCGTAGCAACTCACCATTAATACACATCAACAAGTATGACATGGAATGATATTCTCCGTGTGCCGGGAGTAGAATACCAGTACACTACGGAGTACATCAGTTTCGTCCACCATATCCGTTATGTGTACTGTAGAGTATATGTAGCAAGTGTCATCCTCAATTACCAGAACGGTCGATTATCATCCCCGGCGCCTTGTCTGGTAACGGAAAAGGCTCCCGGGATCGGGATAGAAATGAATTACGTCACTACACGACAAGCCGTTCGCCCAATCACCCAGCATCTCGCGCAGGCATGTTGCAGGCCAGTTCCCGAACTGCGAGTCTGACATGTTGCCGCGTAACACTGGTATGTCTGGGTTAAAAACTGGTGATGCATAACGGACGTCTAGGCCGGAACCAGCTAAGCGGCCAAGACGCAGTTGATACTTGGGTAAACAGTAATACCTTTAGAAGTTATACTGATGATACCCCTACAAGGTAGGTTAGCTACCTCGCCATGGGAGTTCCTATACGCGAGTATTGAAATAAAAAAAAAAAAAAAAAAAAAAAGGTAGGTTAGCTGATTATTCATGTCATGTACGGACTAGGCATGTAGTTTAGGCACGGGATGCTCTCATTAAAGAGCATCATCATAAGATGCACGATATCATACATTCTGGAGTTCTATCAGGTTATGAGCCCGGTGCACATGGAACACAAGTTCGATTCCCTGAGAGAGCGCCGGGACAAAAGGAATGGTGTGTTATGGTTATTTACAGTAATATGAACCCCAGCTGCAGTTTGTTGTAAAAGTTTAGCTCTAAGGTATTTACCAAGAGCAGTAATTGTTGATTTGATCCCTATGTGCAGTTTGGGGGGAAGTGTGAGCGTACAATATAACTATCGGTGTCTAGGCAAACCTGGCACCCAGTGATCATCCTAGCGGTTACACTCTTCAACAGCATATATCTTCTTCTTGAATGGCTCCTGTATATCATGGACTCCAAAGAAACAGGGCTTAATCGCACTGTCCAGCACAGAAGCCGAGTTCATCGCCGGTACAGAAGCCGTGAAAGAATTGGCCTGGATTATCAATTTTCTTGAAGATTTAGGCTGGAAATTAGAAATACCAATACTATATAGCGACAACCAAGGCGCCTTAGCCCTAGCAAAGAATGACTCTTTCAGACCTCGCACAAAACATATACACGCTAGAGAACGGTTTATCTCCCAAATGGTCCAAGACAGTCGATGCATAATCTGTTATATACCTACACGAGAAATGGTTGCTGATGCACTAACAAAGGCACTGCCCCGAGAACGTCATGAGAAGCTGACAAGGCAAATGGGTCTGCAATTTGGAAATGAAGAAGCAAAAAGATGCAATCAGTGTCTCCAATCCTTCACTACGCGAAATGCCCTATACCGGCACTTAAGCTTCGAGAAACATTATTGTAATGAGAACACACCTTCTATATCAATGATAGCCTCGCTAATGAATGAATTTGGTAGGTACAAAAAGGAACCACTCAATAGTAAAGAACCATGCGGAAATCTCAAAAGAACATTCTTATGAGACCAGATAGTATATCTGGCAGCGGATTAGATCATTTCTTTTCCTGAGGGTACATATATCCACTCATTGTGGCATACATAAATAAAAATAACGACTCACGCTGACATCCTGATAAGATATTATATTGGGACCAGAAACCCTGGCAGCGAAAGAATTAGATCATTTCTTTTTCTTGCGAGTACGTACAGACACGCATTGTGTCATACATAAATAAAAGACTCAGACTGACATCTGACAGCGACATACATTGAAGACGGAGGGTTAATGCGAAGGATAATAATATTTAACTCTTTTTACTATTATTAACTGTTCTGTTTCCTATTGTTGAGTTGATAAGAATTATATTGAATGAGGGGAGGTTGTTTCACTATATTTGCGCTCTCCTGTATTGCCTAGTTCGAGGGGAGGTGATGATACCCCTACAAGGTAGGTTAGCTGATTAGTCATGTCATGTACGGACTAGGCATGTAGTTTAGACACGGGATGCTCTCATTGAAGAGCATCATCATGAGATGCACGATATCATACATTCTGGAGTTCTATCATATACAGCTGCAACACTCTTATCATTGTGGTGCATGCACAAGTAATCAATTGCTTTTAGCAAGGTGACCACCGTCATAATGGTTGGGTTTTTGAAGCACTGGTTGCGACAATTAAAGCCACCCTATGCATCCGAGCAATCGATTTTTTTTCCCGTGCTTAGTCAGTGAAGTTCATCCTGAGACAGTTCCAAATGGGCCTTAGTAGTGGTGGATAGGGGGTTAGGGTGCCTGTTGTTCCGTGGGCAGTGTGGAGGAAAAACTGGAACCTCGCCATGGTCATGCCTTATGCGAGTAATGAATTAAAAAAAAAAATTTAAAAAAAAATCGATTTTTTTCCCATAAAAAGACAGAAAGGCCTAGTAATTGTAGATAACTGGCGAGCAGCATTAGTTAATGTGATTACAGTTTGTCAGTATCTGGAATATCGTCCTAGGCCCATAACGACAGTAACTGATGGGAGGTCTTTACTCGGATATCATAAGGGTTAACAAGTACATATGTACATCATGCTTAGCTAACATTTGGTGGCGCTCAGGCTGAGGTTCAATAAATTTTGCATATAATTTATTTATGATCTGTTTAGGCCCTGTCTTCACTTCTCTATTTGGGTTTCTCTATCACCAACTGCAAACATCTGAACTGCATGGCACTTATTGTAGCGTTGAAGGGTGAGGAGTGGAAAGGAAGGGAGGTAGATATAAGAGAAACGGCAGGTGAATGGGCCGGGGATAAATAAATGAACGAGAACCCCGCTGTTCGAAATGAACCAGCCATATTGGAAGGGCCTCTACAGAGGGGCTAGTGCAAGCATAATATCGCCCGCTACGGATTATTCTTTGTGAGCAAGTTTATTACTATGGACAATAGAAGGGTCTTTACTCACTGCCAAGAGGATAATATGGGACACTACAGTATAGCTATAGGTCGGTTCTCGGTGGAAGAAGTGTATGTACATAACTGGAAGAATAGCTCGGTCGCTGCGGCGTATTTGATTTGCAAATCTAAAGTACAACCTCCATACCTGTCAGTTCTAGATCTATAGTGTTTACGTCAAGCTATGAGCAACAGCTTGAATTTGGACACCCGACTTCAGGTTGGTCCCGCTGTTCCAACAGGATCTTCGCTCTGTTTTGACGTCTATCCGGTATCTACTCCATTTTGATCTCCCACTAGAACTGCCGTGCTCCAGCATGCTGGGAAGTCTAATGTTATACATGTGATCAAGAGAATTCACTTCCTATATCGAGATTAATAAAGCTACTGCATCTATACAATTCTACGGACATATTCCCCGCGTTTCACTGTAGTGCGTATGGCCGCTATAGTAAGCATGACGAAGAGTTTCGGCTTTAGACCGAGTTTACGTCTAAGTTACGTAGTTGTAATATAAAGTAGATTGAAGGTTCAGGTTGAGACCAGGCAAAAGTCTACAGCAAATAATCTGAGATTTTTGGGAAGTCTCGGCAAATGTCGTTGAAAGTCCTCTTTTGCTGAGAATCCGGGAGAGGCTTCCTCTCCTGAAATTTAGATATAGTTTCCGCTGCGGGTGAGACCTGGCCTAGGTCTCCGGTCGTAGATGCCACTGAGAGCTTGCTCAGGTTTCGAATTCCAGTAAGAATCTTGAGACCTCGTTGGGTCTCATGTATTAGACCCCATTAAGTTTCCGATTTACGTTGGTTACTGAGGCTCATTAGGGCTGAATAGGATTTCTGCTTCCACAATAACAACCTACCCTGCCCGAAAGGCTGCATGCTATCATGTATTTAGAAAATAATACAATCGGATTTTATTTTTTTAAAAAAAACTACCCTGTTCAATTGCTTATACATGCATGGCATGCAGCTAGCACATACATATATTGTATTCTGTTTTCACTTCATTAAGTGGTAGAAAAATTAAATATCGTTAACTCAGAAAAGATGGTATAGTGGCTCGGATAATAATTAAGTGTTCTATGGGTTGAGCGCTTGTAATATAATGTGAGTCGGTTCAATTCCAACTATAAGCCTTTACATTTGCAAACCTTGTTGCAGCCGATATGCAGACCAGAAAAGGTTTTGCTGGAGATTTTTTCAAGGTTTCAGGCACTAGCCGAAGCCTTTCTAAAAACCCTATCCGGTTTCTTAGGAGACCTTGAAGAGCTTCGGCTTAGACATTTAGGGGACTCCCATACAAATATCGGTTGGAAACTTAATCGGGTCTCATTGTCGAAATTCTACTATTGGCACCATGGTTGTTGCAAGATATTGATTTTTCTCTTGATAGTTGGCATTACCCTGAACTGAAGTCTGCGCAAATTCAGAGACTTTCAGCGGCCTATTGCGCTAGTGAAATCGAAGGCCTCAAGAAAGGTAGTCTCTATGGGTCAATTGGTTACTTTTTTGTCAAAAGACTGGCAGGTTGGTTTAAGAACCGTCTCGTGCTACACGTAAGCTCTGGCTTGATTAATTGATCTTCACAGTCTGCTGACATTCGCCAATCCATACTAACAATTCAAACCACTACTACTGGAATCTCTTATCTCTCCTACTACTATTCAATGTTTCTAATTCAATCACGTAGATATGATCCGATCATGATTGACGAAGCTCAACAGAGCTCAGTATATATTGCAATGTTAGGGTTGTTACCAAAGCCTCAGCTTCAGCCTCCTCTTCCGGAACAAGGCTTTTAAGTTCTTGTCAGCTCGGGCTTAAATATATATGTCCAAAATCTCTGCCATCAAAAGCTCCGAAATGACTCCCAAGCACACCGAAAACCAAAAAGACCGCCGAATACACTAGCTTCATGACAGCTAACTTAATTTCAGTACAACAAAAAGAGTTGTAAAGTTATTATAATCCAAGTTAGTATAGAGTAGTACTTTAATGTTAACCTTTTGGGGCAGGTAAATCAGATACAGATTGCACGGAATAAGGGTCCAAGGGTTCTACCGAAGGAAAAATGATAAAGTGGATATTCGAGAAACCTATTGTCAAATATAGGGTTTTGTATTCAAAGCTTTAGTTTAGGTATATGTGGTATCTGAGATTTTTAGGCCAGAACCTCACCCCTGAACAAACTATAATTGATTAACGTAGAAGCTGGATGAGGACTTCCAGAGAAATTTCAATGCTGAATATACCTAGCGGGTGGTGTTATGGGATAAGAGGCGTTCAGAGAGCTCATCAGACTATATTTATTGACCGAGAATACTTAGTGTAATGTGGGAGAGTTCGAGCGTCTGGAATAAACTGTGAATTATCACGGAAGAGAGGGTAGGGGAGGAAGGAACTCCGACCTTAGGTAGTACGCACCTGATTAGAGGTTCTAACTATAGAGCTTATAGAGACAAAATATATTCAAACTAAGACGAGTCGCGAGAAGAAATCTTGTGTAGCTGCACCATAGTAAGATAACTCTAGCAACTATTTAATTTATGGAGTATGAGCATATTTGAGGTAGTGCATACTTAGTACTGGAAACTGGTGAATAAGTGCCCTTGTCAATACCTTTTAATCCTTCCCTTTTGTGGTAGCAGTGTTACTACCGAGAATTTTGGAGTTATGTTTCACATTTTAACAAGGACACTTATTCCTTGTACTCGATAATCTAAAAGAGCCTGTCGGTTCAAATCCTTTAACAAATTTATTTCGAAGACCGCCGGTGTAATAATAGTGATCACTGAGATAGCCCATGCGAGCAAAATGGATAGATGAAAAGACTTTTGGTGTGTGCCTGTGTAAGGTAGAGTCTACTTTCATTACTTCTGCAAACGCAACATCTCAACAAGCCACTCTATGGCATTTTTAAGCTTGTTGCTTGAGCTCAGTTTCGATTGTTCAACCGTGGCATCCTTGAAGTCGATGATTAGCAAGCAACTTGCGAACACCTTGATTTGAGTTAATTAGGTTCTAGCTATGGTGTTATTAGTGTATCACATGTGTCTATATTTCCTAGTGCTATTAAAGGTATTCTCAAGCCTGATCTCCTACTCCACTGTCTATTATTGTAAGAGATAATACCCAGACTTCATGATATGACAGGTCTAGATTATCAAGAATTATGTTTTTCCTACCAGCCGCATGTGAATTGCTGGCTTGTTCTGCGTACTTCAAGTACAACACCAGTGACTTTGGGATTTTACTCTCACCTGTATTCTTCCTCGCAATATCGGAACAGGGTTATTGAAAAGTAAAACAATAAGCGTTTACCAGATGCATTATCAGTCATGTCCTTTGAACTAGTGAGACACGATGTATCTTGCATTACTTAATGCATTCTAGGGAGGCTAACTGTTCATGATAGGATTAAAAAAATGGGATAACTTTCAATATCCATCGTATATGTGAAATCATTCAACGTGTATAGTCAATACCAAAACTGCCAAATCATAGTATATACTTGCAAATATCAATAAAAAGAAGGGCAACAGAGGATATATAGTATCTGCAAAGGGAATACCTCCTATCTATGTTTACACTGTCGGAATTCATTTTGTATCCATTTTATATAACTATGCTCCCCGCTTCTGGCCTATATTGTTACCTGCCTCGAACTCACTACTGCAAGATACATTGTGTCTCACCCAGTCTATGGGCTAAGAAGTCTGCCACATTCAGGGATACAGGCGCGGAGAAGCTCAGGTCTTCCGGCCCTTGAAATAATATTTACTCTAGACATAGACCTTCGGCTTTCCCTGAGCAAGTTTCACTCGTATAGATGACCTACTTATTAAATTATTACCTTTCCGAGAAACACTAATGTTTTAAGTAAAACGGATTCTATAAACTTACTCTTACTCTGATAATATAAGCAATAATATATCATTGTAAGTATGGATTAACTCTATCTGTATGTTATGACTGCTGTTGATAGCATCCTCAGGCATCCGGATCCTCAATACCACGCACCATTGGCGTCACCGTCCTTAGCGGAGGTGACATATCTGCAACCATTGAGTAAATATCCAACTTTTCATGTACATACATGTATTTGATTATGGCCTGTTGATTGAAGTGCAACATTGTTGGTGTCCATGGCTTGAACTGATCTCCACAACTGTGCTGGTCCCAAGAAATTAAGCTCTGGATGAGAGGCTGAAATTCCTGGGATGCGTATCTTGGTGGTGGCTACAACGCAAGTTATGCAAGTGGCATTAAGGGCAAGGATCCGAGACCATGCAAAGAAACTTATTACAAGGATCTATGTAGCGGGCACGAGTGTCAAAGCAAATAAGGTTCAAGTCGAGAGTTCAACGTTCAAGGATTCCACATTGGAGAGTCGTGCCGACTTCGGCACGACTTGTCGGAACAGACAAGGCTCAAGTTCAAGGTTCAAGGTTACGGCGTTTGGAGGTCGACATGACTATGAATGCAGCCGTTATTCAAGCAATACAGCAAAAAGAGACGCTAATAGGTATTGAGAGGGGTATTTTAAGAAGGCTGGTGGTAGGTATCAGAACTTAATCTCCTTTATGCCTTAGAGTTTCACTTAATAAGAGATAACTTAGATTGTTGAAGACTTCTGCAAAGCTTGATATATAGGAAGAGATACATGTGACTCTGAATGCCTAGCATTCCGAACTTGCAGATATTGCCACCAAAGATAATCAAGGAGAGCGGCGGGTGGTGAAAAGAGTACAGGAGTAGGTTGAAGAAGCACTGAGAGCTGTTGCAGGGAGGTTTATATCTTGTACCTAGTTGAATAGCACCAGGTTGGGGAAATACAACATTGTTTTTATTATGCAATAATTTACTCTGATTTTTCATTGTAGTTTCTCTGCAAAAGACGTTAGATTGTTTGTCAGCTGCTATGTGCCGAAGGCGCCGCTTATAACTACCGCTTTGGGAACATGAGGATGACTGTTTGCCATAGTCTGGTTGGCACAACAGCCCCGCCTAACGGGGTTAGGCTGTTGTGCCAACCAGACTATGTTTGCCAGACACGCGGATACGGCTCCAGCGGCAGATTATGAATATTTGGAGCGTGCAAAAGGAAGTTGTATCGTATTAAAGTAGCATTTGAGGTAGAGTAGCATTTGAGATAGAGTAGCATTGAGGTAGAGTACTACAAACTTATAGTCTTGGATTCACATGCATGTACCATGAAAGTGGATATAATCGGAGTGAAGCGTAAACTATAAATTGGACCGGGGGGGGGGTTGAGTGTTTAGAACTGGAGCCTGGAGCTAGAAGGGTATACCGGTAAATAGCTAGTTCGAATTCCGTATGCATGCATCGTGAAAGCTTAGCGTTATAGGAAGACTTAGGGATTTGAGGATAGCCTTTCAGGTGCTGGCCTATAAGTAGCTATGCCGGTTGGTCTGAGTATAGGTACAGTACCATGGTTGTGGGGTATATCATGAACGCAAAATTGAGATTGGTGTGTGTAGAGGAGGGATATCTATATAGGTGGTATAGGTGGGGAGAGTAGTGCAGCGGTGACGAATGATCAAGGGGTTTTTGGTAATTGTCATACTTGGTGTGGAGGGGTATGGAAGGCTGTTGGTTCCGGCGTGGAGTACAGCGGCCGGTTTAGAGCCGACCCTTAAGATACATGTTAACATGTTCTAGTAGTACTTACTATATATGTGAGTAGTAATTATACTCCCCTGGCGCGGGGAATACGTATACAAGAGGTGAGTATCTCAGTCCGGATACAGTAGGCTTTTCCTCCCCTCGTACTTCTCAAGGTACTACTCGCCATATATTAGAGCGACAGTGGTGAATCCACTTTTGACTAGGCCAGTTTATGCGGAATAGTCAGCATTGTGAAGAACAATCCAGGAAGAACAATATTAATTAGTACACGAGCCTATCTACAAGCACATGGCTGTACGTGCGTAACTCCCGTACTCTATAGAGTTGCGACTCGGCATACTATCATGCTATCTCCCCTCATATACCAAATATGCATGATGACGACTGCCGCTCTTTACAATTACAGTAGTATGCCCATGTTCAGCTTTTCTTGCAATCACGGGTTTTTCCCACCATATATGCCCGCTATCAGCTATATCAGGAGCGGAACGCAGGTTGAAGCGCTAGAAATATCCACTTTGTAACGAATAGTAGCTGCTCTTTTCGGTCAATTGAGAAAAGTACTTAGAGCACCCATAACGTTAACAGCACGAGGTGTTGAAGCTCAGCACAGGACTAGTAGTCAGGCAGAGACATTCGACATAACCCCGATCGCCTAAGATACAGAGATGCTTCTGGCATAGCTGGAAATATTGCACAATGTCCAGGGCATGGAGAAGACTTTGGCAAGATTCTGGAATTATTTCGACCAGGTTCTGGAAAGGCAAGTACCACCTGTTTGATTGAGTAATCATTCAAGCATTATTTCATAAGCATTCCTACACTGTAATGAGACCGCCTACCTTACAACTCTTTTGTATAGGGCCTTAAATTTTCTTTTGTTTTGGCTTCATGTCATTACCCTAAAGTAGATTTAGCCCCCCATGAAAGCAAATTAGGAAGACTTCAATGTGAAATTAGCATATTGCGCTAGTGTATGTAAATTAAGCTTTTTCCAGAGCGAGTACCTAGAATTCTTGAGGTTCTGACTATAGATATTTTTTGATCAACGAAATTAGACGGTTTGGGCAAAGTTCTTTCGGGAATGCATGCCTAGCAGCTGCGCCAGGGTGGGCGCCGCTGTATTCTGAGAGTGGCTGGGATTTGCTGACATGACAACAGCCAATAGCTAGTTGTTGCTAATTGGCAACAGGCCTTCTCCAGGATGTTTCAAGTAGGTAGTGGCTGCGGATTGCCTCATTAGCAGGCAGTTATGGAACAAATAGTGGAATAAGCCTAGAATAACTTCAGAATCAAATTAAGCAACATTTTTATCTACAGGATCCCGGAAGTTGAGTTGAACCGGACTGATTTATAATCTTTAGCCTGACCTTGGCCCCATGAAAAACTAGATTACGATATAATCTCCTGTAAAAGGTCATGGTGAAGAAGTTGCCAGACACGGGTTCATATACGCAATATGTAGGGTGTATCCCTAGCTCACCATGCGTACTAGAATTTTGAATTTGTGCTCAAATGACTGAGTGTTGCAACGACCTTTTGTACATCTGATCAAGACGCTTAGTCAATGACTACAGTGCCGAGGTATCTTCCTTAAGAATGACATGCAGCTGTTCTTCAGGAATATACAGGTCATTCTGGATATACCGGTAAGGAGTCGCAACGAAAATGGACAGCCCTGCTCTGCTGCAGGAGCTGAATGATTGGTTCGTGAATGCAACCAGTGCCCCCACCCCCACCAACAACAGCTTCTGTTGGAAGACGTTGTTGACTGTAGGAGGAGGAATTTCATAGGGTACGAAATCCTGACGCATTTCTTTAGCCATATTGCAGAAACCTCCCTAGGATAGATGTATTGTCTAGTGTGTGGTAATACAAATGGCCTGAGCGCTGGTAGATGATACGTATATACGTTAGCTGAGCGGCAAATGAGTGAAGAGCTTGTTGGCGTAGCTAATATCTCCTCGACCTTGTGAAAAAAGCTTGCTCTCAGTACTCTCATTCCCGCAAGTTCTGGTAAGAATATAGGGTCAAGCTATTCATAGCAAGAAGTAGTATATTCAATGATAGGGGAATATCGCTAGCTAGGAGAAATGTTACCCTATATAGATATATAGCCTTCCTTCCAATTCAATCTGCCTAACATACCATCATCCTATAACTCCATTTATACTGTTCATTAATGTAATCCTGTCCACTCTATCATTAGCCTCGTCACTATCTCATCTGGTATATCTAGCTGCAGAATTACGATAACCAAACAGTTCATAGGCCGCTGTGCGAGCAATTGTGGATTTGCCAGTTCCTGACATACGGTTCAGCCCACGAGCTCTTAGGGTCGGTGCTACGCTATCCGAGTTTAATATTTTCAATCATATACTTAATAGTTAGCTCCATATACATAATAGTGGCAAGGCGTTTTGCACCTACGGTAGTCGAGTTGGATGTTAATACCTGTACACTTGCATATGGTAACGGGTGAAATCCCACACGTAACCAAAACTCTATATCTCATAAAACCCTGCTTCAAGAACCATTAATTCAAGTACTTGAATCTTAACTCCCGGTGTACACATGTGGCGCCACAGGAGCACCATGGACTATCTGCTCTATTCAACGATCACATATACAAAGTAACCATCTTTCAACCCCCCTCCTACGTCACAATCCTCCCCTCTATAAGTCACCGAGGCTCAGCACATGGGGCAATCAATCATGAGCAACTACTTCATGACCATCCCACCAACGTCGTCAAAGATCTCAACACCATCTCCTCGGGCATTCTTCCCCCTCGACTTGCACAGTTCATAGCAAAGTCTGCCTCCACACCGCTCCTCCGTAGTTCCCCTCCAACACTAAACGCCATTTTCTCCCTAATTTCCTCACTACCAGGGCTGGAGACCACCACAACCCAACTCCCATCTGCCCCTTCGGCATACCCCCCAGTCATAAACGGCGGTGGTGTCAATTCTCGTTTCTCTCCTCCATCTTCATCCTTTCCTACCGCCTCCTCCCCATCACCTTCACCACCTCGTACCTCTGGAAACAATCCCATATCAACAGCAGCTTTCCTATGAGCATCTCGCGAGTCTCCTCTACTCGAACTCTGAATCCGGAAATCCCACGGTGACACTAATCGAGCGTTCATCCTCAATACGTTATCTCCATACAGCATCTGCGCATGAGATATGTGTGCATGCGTGACCTGCATCCTTTTCCTTCTGGCAATGAATGGCTCTGGCGTGTGAATCTCTGGCAATTCCCCGAGATCAGTCAATGAGGAGGTTGCGCTGGAAAACTGGTAAATAGTATCTTCACCCAGGACGGTCACAGTTCCCACTGTCGTTCAATAATTAGCATCTTCACAGGGAATCGTAGTCTTGTGGGCGGTTTACTATAATCGTGGTCACTCCCATCCACCACCTCGAAATCCAAATCCTCGCTCACGCTCGCATCTGAATCAGACTCAATCGTCCTCCACGACCTCGCATACTCCGTCGCAAAATCCTCTTCCGCCGTAACCGTAGTGGTATTTTCCGAGGCCCCATCCATCACATCTCTTAGCCTGGCAGATGCCGGTATACTCGGTATCGAATCCAAGCCTAGTTCAGTCGATACCTGGGACCGCACTTGCATCACCTTCCATGACCTTGACATCCATTCGGCCACCATATTTCTAGTTGCGGTAGTCCTTTCAGTATCCTCCATCGCTTTTCGCTTCCGGATGGAGCGCTCCTAGAGCCCCACCGAGCCACTATGACTCTTAGCCTGCATCCACGGAGGGGGGCGGTCCTCATCCCGAAATTTCTCCGGTCCGGCCTCAACAGAGCCTGCGGTGCCCGTGATGCTAGTCAATAAACCCGATCCTGCAAATACTTCCCTATTTTTGCTCTTCCGGGCAATCGCCAGCTCACTCACTCGCTCATCCTCAGACATTAAATTCACCTGCTTACTCGTCAACGGCGTCAGCTGTTCCTCCGCCGAATCCCTGTTGTCTTCTGATAACACCCCCAACGAAGCAGGCGTCTCGGGACTCTGGGCATTTTCCGCATAAAGCTTTGCCATTGCACCAAATAGGGTAAAGTTTACATCCTGCTCGCACTCCAACTGAACCTCCTCTGCATTATGATATGCCTCTGAAAGTGCTGGAGTCGTGCTTAACGTTGTATCACTAATAGCCAGTAAGGGATGACGTGGTGAAGAATCTTCCGTTTGAGACGTTATCACAACCGATGGTGTGGATGTAGGATCCCAGTCCAGATTGATGGTTGATACTTTATTCGTTGATGCTTCCGCCTCTCCTCCGTCAACTGCATTAACAGTTCCTCCCATTTCATCGACCCTCCAATTGTGGATGAGGGAATATGTACTCTCCAGTGACTCGGCTGGGCTCATAGAAGATGCATCCCTTGCTGTTGAGGGCCTCCGCTTTACCTCAACCTTCGGCGGTTGTTGCTGTGTTGCTGTGTGGGGTCTCTTTGGCGTATGGAGTGTTGCGGGTAAAATTCGTGTCCGAGATACCATAGAATCTGCACCACTGTTCTGTCCTACAGGATGCGATCGTCGACCAATGGACCTTCCACTGTGTGATGTCGGAGATGGGGGCAGAACATTACGCGGAATTGTAGGTGCAAGAACTCCCATTCCCTGGAGGAGAGAGTATGCACACGAACAAACTGTGCTACGATTTCCTTTCCTTTTACACACTGGACAAACACCAACAACTCCCTCGCGTGAATTTGGTAAACTCAACGCTCTGGGCTCTCTACTAGCGGTCGTTCTGTCTGATGTTTGCCGGGATTTGGGGGTCCTTGGAGGGCTGGTGACAGTTCGGGAATTTGAAGCTGTCGACACTACCCGGTTTTCCAGCATCGCTACCGGCCTATGTCGGATCTTGGACTGTCCCCTGCATAAACCCAGCCCCACCTCTGCTCCAAACAAACTCATCATAACCAACACCGAAACGACATTAACGTCCGCCTCTCCACCGACTTCAGACCACCTTCGCATCTCCCTCTCCCGTAATAGCCTTTTCCATTCTTTATCAAACGGTCCCGATCCAACTATTGGTTCCGCCCAAAGGCAGATCATCAATCGGAAAAGTGATTTCTGATCTTGCCCGCGAGAGAAAGTTGGTATATCCTCCCCCGCCGAATGATCCTGCAGCAGCCAGTAGAGCAAAGTGTCGGTAGCACTAGGCTTGGGACGGGGATATGCATTCAAGAATAGCGAACCGAGGATGTTGGATTGAGACCGTACCATGGCGGCGCTGCATGCATCCTCAATTTGTTCCAAGGCAGGGGACAAACTCATTGTTCGAATACTTTGAGATCGCTCAAGCTCTTCCTCGAGAATTCTTCCCAATGGGTTTTTGGGTCGTTGCAACCCATTTCCTTTTATCAGCGCTGATGGACGTGCTCTAGGTCGATGGGTGGGCTGTCCGGAGGTGTTTTGACCATTACCAGGTTGCGTCAGGCCATCTTCCACTGTGGAAGTATCACCTCTGGGTCGGCGGGAGGCCCTAGAAGGACCTTCATCGGGTGCCTGAATATCGTCTGAATTCGAAAGAACCTCAGTTGGGAAAAGAGGGGATGCGCCGGATGGGGGAGGCTTCGGTCCACTAACACAGCCGCCTCCGGGGGTACATGCTCCCCCACTCAAGGACGCCGATAACAACGTTGAAAGCCGCTGAAAAGGCAAGACCTGGGATGCCCGGGAGTTCGGAGGAGGTCTGTCGAAGTGCCAAAACCGGGAGCGGGACATTTCTGTACCCTGGAGAGTCATAATAGTTGGCAGTTGGTAGGTAATACCCCCCGGTGGGGTAGGAGGATCGCAGTCATTTGTCATCGTAGTGCGATTTTCTTCGTCCACCCCAACAAGGCCTTGCTCAGCGTTATCTCCGCTGAGACCTTCTTTTGTTCGTACCTGGCTTTGACTCGGATGATCCTCCAGTGATATTTCTGGTGAATCCATACCTCCATCTAGATTCCTCGTGCATGGCTCCCTAGAATGAGACTGAATACCATTGAGTCGTGGTGACTGAACACGCGGAGAGCTCAGATACGACAAATCCGCCGAGCTATTCTGCGTAGACGGAAGCAGCAATTCCATAGTGTTGACGAAGGAAACCAAATCAAGGACCTGCTTCAAGGTCATCTTATGAGGCTTTTGCTTCTAAACATCCGTCAGTCAGCATGCAACACTCTCTTCTCGGAGATGCCAACTCACCTCCAACGCCCTTCGAAGCGATGGTCCCTTCCCAGTAACTTTTCTCGTCAACATATCCCATGTCTCATCACTGCATCCGGCTTTGCTTCCACCGTGTCTGGCCTCCCGACACCCCTCGTAGTACTCCAACAGTGACTTAAACTGTCCCTTCAGCTGCTCAAAAGTGTCGAGGTAGCTCTTTTCCTGTGTCTCTGAATCACCCCGGTGAATGTAGAGATTCGCCACTTGCATCATCCTAGTCTGGCGGACAGAGAGAGGACCCGACAGGCCAGGTTTAGTAGATTTGGAGCTGGGAGCAACACTGGCGGAAGCTACAGGTGTGATTTCAGTATTCGCCATTATGGCTGAGGCTGGCTGTTGTGAGGAGAGAATTTCCGGGAGTGGGGGTGTTTCACTTCAGAAGATCTTTTGCTGGGTAAGAGAGCAGATGTATAGTAGAACACCGGAAGAAAGAGAGGGAGCAGGAGGCTGTAGAGGAACGTCTGCCGCGGCTGAACCAACTCGTGGGTCTGTCTTTTGAGCGAAGGGGGTACGGAGCACCTCCGCCGTCGATGAAAGCGCTGCAAGACCAGGAAGAGGCCACGCGCAGGTGTCGGGGGATTGGAAGCAGGGCCCGGCAATAATAGGCATTCGGGAGCACTACCTAAGCACGATCGGCGGGTAAGTACTTACATACTAAGTAACTGTACCGGCACCGTCATAACTGCCTGCCATAATAACGCCGGGGCTGGGCAGGCATCATGGCCGTCTCGGCGCCCATACCGGTACAGTATTTACATACACGGCCAAATTCCTAGCGACACTCTCCATCCAGAAAGGACCAGAGTTCTTGCATGGCAGAGGCAAAAGTGTTTGGAAAAATCCAGGTGATGCAAATTACGAGGCAGATGTACAGCATCTATGTATTGGAGCAGCGCTCCCATGACCCCTGCTGCCTGGCGTCTGCAGGGTTATGCTCAATATCATAAATTTTTTCCATCGCTGAGATATTGTAACAATTGACATGTGAAGTCTAGCAAACGAGGCTTATGCTAGTACACAGTTGCAGAAACCTTCTGGTTGATTTGTAACTATACATATGTACTCCCTGTATTTCCCTCAAGTTCTACCATCCCAAAAGGAACGTATTAGCCTCTCACTTGCTGATTTGAGCGCTGAAAAAGCAGCCAAGAGGACGTTTATCGGTCGTATAGTTCTATGACATTATTCTTCGCACTTTGTCGCTTTTACACCAAGAGTAGTACTTTTTCGATGGACTATAAGTTCTGCTAATATCCAGTAAAACAATATGGACTATGAAAGGCTACAGATTAGGCTCGAATTCGCGAAAAGGTAGCTCTGAACTGGAACTTCCTCGGCTGAAGCCCTAAAATGATTGGAAGGGCCATAGATACATGGAGTTGCCATACAAATTTGTATGGGAAAGGGACTGGGCAAGCACTCTTCAAACTTCTGGATTTTCACTGAGGGCATTTTCCATTTACAGTGTGTTTAAGGAGCATGATCTTTAAGTTCTTGATAGAAACTAGATTTTGATACTCAGGCACACTTAATTCATGGTGTTGATATTTTCAATATCTTTGCAAAGGTGAGGTACTAATGGTACGGAACTATAACTACATACTTATGTACATACCAAGAAATAAAGTTCCGTGTTATACAATGCTCAATATAAATTCAAAATGACAAAATATCTGCCTAATGGTAGAACTGACATTCAATTCTTTTCGTCCCAGGATAGTGATACTTGAAGCGTACTCTATAGCACCTTCGTCGACTGCGGTAATGACGGGAGTTCCGGCTGTCCCCGCTCAACCCTCTTTGAATCTTCAATCCACAAACCCCACTTTCGGGCTGTAAGCATCACGCACCCACTCTGAATTCAGCCAGATTTTGAAGTAGTACCAGGAATATAGTTCTAGGCCATCCTTCCAAGTACCCCTCTGGCTTTACACCAAAACTGCATGTGCGTCAAAAATCAACCGCGCAATCGTAGCGTACGAGAGGCTTGTGCCAACCAGACTAGCGCAATCACTTCCAATGCGGTGTAGCATTGGGTAGAAGAAGACTAGCATCGTCACATGGTTGCTTTGTACCTTCTACATACAAATTTGTAGATTTCTATCTATTACAGGACATTCCAATTCCTTGAGTTGAGATCCTTACGCTTCGATTTCTCTTGGAATTAGTAAACAGGCCACTTTAGTCTTTTGCGTACAAAGCTAGCACAGTACTACATAAATACCAGACTAATAAATACCACGGTTCTCCCAACCAACGGTAATATATTTTGTGAGATTTGGTATAGAAAGGTATAAATGGAGGCACTGCATTTAACCTAAACGGAAGCCAAGCCGTGAGCAGCAGTGTGTATGGAACGAGGAAGTGAATGTGTGTATGCAACTCAATTCTCCATAGAGCTAGCTGAACCAAATAGTTCAAAACCCGGGAACGCAACACATTTCTGCATGCACGGCGGCAATCTCGTTGACTGGGTATCCTTACGCTGATCTGTAGTTTAGCGCAAGACTTGGACCTCCCACTCTTCCTTCATAGATTCCAAGATTCCATTATCAGTCTACCGGCAGTCCAATTCTCTGAAGCCCTCAGGGAGGTTCTAATTACTATTGCATAAACGTTACCGAAGCTCGGAGGACCTCAGTAGCCTTGCTAGAGGTATACTAGAGGTATAGTTATCTATATACCAAGTACTAAGTAAGTACCCGCACCTTCTTCCGGTAGGGTTGGAGATCGTCTACATGACGGAACCAAGACTACGCAGATCCGACTATAATCGGCAACAAGATCCAACCATAAATCTAGTCTGGTTGGCACAGCACCCTCCGTACAAATCCCCCAATATGCATATGTGCATCTACTCTAGAGCGAGCCCTTGCCACAAGGTTCAAGGCTCAAGTGTACTTGAGTCGCCGTGAGAGAGGGTGATAGATACTTAGATTTGACTAAACGAGGGTTGCCTGGTGAACTAGAACTAGACTAGACTAGCCATTCCAGTTAGCATTGCATCTAACGATTAATATTTCTCGACTTTGATATATTACGACGTTGTATACGGCGGAAACTGCTCAAGGAGTTCTGCCATACTAACAATCAGCTTTGCAGGAACCTCCAGGCATAGCCTCATGCGGCATCTCCATTCACCGGCTCCTCAGATTAAACGATATCTAGTTATCAACTTGCAAATGTATATATGACACACTATGATCATGAGTCGTGATTGGAAAATGAAGGATATTTGGTCACTTGAAGCTCTTGGCTAAACCACCGCACTGCGAAAACTACTAATTATTGCCAAGAAGGGAATTGCTAATATTTTCCTGACCCGGCGCTGAACGCCCATTCTTATATTGAATATATCCCCATTGGACCTGCTTATATTGAAGCTCTGCTGTAATCTGGTGGCTTAACCATGGGCAATTTGCGGCTTGGTCACACGATAGGAATGAATTCGGAAACACTGTTGTGATATGTGGGTCGTTGTCCAAAGAATACCAATTATCTAAGTCAAACTTAACCCACTCACGGAAAACTCTGAATACAGCAGTGAATTATCAAGGAAGTTGAAATCATAAAGAGCCGAGATAAACAAGTCAAGAACACATTAATCATTATCATCTTCAACTACCTCATCTTCCTGTTCCCACTTCTTGAAGCTTTCCCGCCCGCTCCGTAGGTTCCTGCCTTTACATCATTGTTCTCCGTCACCCCCGTGTCCGCTTTTCAACGCCGCATTCCCTCAACTACCACCTTATCCACCTCGCCGTTGGGCCATCTTCCTCTTCTGCATCCAATCCTTGGAGTATGCCATAACACTGATCTGCAAATATGAGTAACCATTCGCGGCAGTGAGACATGTCTTAACAGAATTTGCCGGGCTTAATAAAGCATTCAGCGCACATCACACAGTCATAACCCTCATCGCCAGCTCTCATTGCATTCGCTGTCTCTACGAGAGGCTTGTGCCAACCAGACTATATTCGCTGCAGGTGGTCATGCGTAATATAGCGATATTGCCGACACCTCTCCAGTTTCTTCAACCCATCTGCATCTATCGAGGGTTCTTGCAACAACACCCCTGGAGTAGTAGGCAGTACTTCTCCCCTATTTCTGCTCCCAGTATCCTGTACCGATAATTCTGCCTAATCTCCCCCCAGGGAAACCCCTCCACCAACAACATCCTTCAAATAAGGGTTGTCATGTAGCACACCCTCGGAAATAAACCTTTCTATTCCCTTCTCGAGCAGCAACTTAACCGTAGCCTGTCGGCCATCGTTAGCAGCATCTGCATACCCTCCCTCTGCTATCCTGAGGCCCCACATGTTCAGTCTACCATGCATCCAGCAATGGCTTGGCCTCGGCACACGTTCCCTCCAAAAGAATCACACTGCCCGTGCCATTTGCCTGCACAGCAAAAAATAGGGCCGTTCGGTTGAGCAGCATATCTCTTCACTTAGGATCTGCCTCCGTACTTCAGCATGAGCTCCATGACATCAACCTTCGCCGCAAAGAGCGGTACAGCACGAGGATCGCTTCCATCTACGGCCGAGCCCTTGTCGAGCAAGCCCAGGCATTTGGACTGCGCGGAGACCATTCGCATCTCCTACGCCTCATAGTCACAGCGCAGAACAGAGCGCTCAGCTCTTGTTCACACAGTTCACATCCAGCAAACCCGAGTCTACGAAGAACTGTGTTGTGTTACAACTCCCCATGCTGGCGGCATAACTGAGTGGGTTATCGACTGCGGTGGCGGACGAGACGCTAGGGTGAGTAGCAATGGCGTCGCGCATTCGTGATCGCCCCACCTAAGGGCGATCTTCAGGGACTACCTTCCGGTATTGTCCATCGCACGCCAGTCGGCGCCGTGGTCAGGTAGGCCTTGATGGCAATTGCGTGACCGCCATCGCAGGCTGATGCAGAGCCCAGTGCAGCGTACCTCAACATCTGCGCCCTTCTCGAGCAACAGCCTAAGATATCCTCATGACCGGTCATTGCAGCTTCCTCCAGCGCTGTGGACCCGCTGGCAGAAGGAGTTCTGTAGTCAATATCTGCCAGCAAAGGTTTCCTGCTCCAGGAGCATTGCTACTGCTCCCTTGCGCCCATTATCTGCAGCACCTTGCAGCGGCGTCCAGCCTTTCCACTTGATATTTGCGGGCAGCCCTGCGTCCAGCAGCAGATTCACACACTCACCCCTAGTACTTATCCTTTTTTGGGTAAATGATGGGCGAGTCCGAGTCATGAACTTTGTGCTTGAGCAATAACTGCACGCACTCAAGGCTGTTTGTGATTACTGCCACGTGTAGCGGCGTCCGACCGCGTGAGGTTTTAATTGATGTGTCTGCGCCCGTAGCCAGTAGGGCGCGATATTGGTGCTACAGACCCTGTGATATATCCCGCCTCAGCTACAGGTGTCTTCTGCATCGTTCTCGAAGATAAACATGTGCAACCTGGGCCTACAGTCGGGGCGGAGCGGAATGTGAACTATACATAGTTATGCCTTCCCTAGGGAGCTCCTTGGGATAGAAAGTTAGCAGAGGCTCAGTCGCCACGCCGGATTCACGGCTTTAATGTTGCATAATATGCACCGTCGGAGTATTTGGGCATACTAAGAAAGTATGAGAACATGAATAAAGTTTTTGAGGGCATGGTACATGATATGTGCAGGATATGCAGACGTGTTGTGTCCTAGAGTGTCGATTTTGGGTGCACTGTTCCATTTAGTGTTCACCACCATTGGTCATGGCTCAGTATTGACAGATCGTTCAAACTATCCACCAAATTATGTTATTCAGCTGAACAATTCAGCAATAGCCAATATATTTTGTTACCACTTCAGGAATGATAAAGGGTAGCTACCAGCGTCGGGGTTTGGTTAACTATTGGGCGACCGTCCGGATGAGGTCCCTCGTTATGAGCTAAAATAGTTTGAATACGAGTGATAATATTCCCAACTCCCCCAAGACATGGAAGAATGGTTTAGTACTTCCTTAAGCTTCCTAAGGGATGATTAGTAGCATACCGGTAGTTGTACCCTCCGCTTCGGATCCCATTTCAATTGGCTGACTGAACTATTCAATAATATGACACGGTTTAGTGAATTGTTCGGCCTGTGTGCAATTTTGGTGGATAGTTCGAGCATAGAGTTACCGCAGCCCAATGTGCCTGTGAGAGCACATATATATTAGCTTGTTTCTGACCGCACTCTTTTTCAAATACTTTAAAAGTAGTGATCTAGATCCAACTGCCTCTTGACACTCACATATCATAATCACTGATTTCGATTTCTTCTGTCTTCTATAATGTATAATCTATCAATGGAGTGCTAACAATTACAACAACCCTCGATCCCCTGCTTCTAAGAGTGCAATACTCTGGTGCCGGGGAGACTGACCGATACCACTTTTAGCTCTCACGATGAATATCCCTGACAAAACCTTCGACATGGGAAATCACTGTCTCAAGATCCCATATTCAGGTTTTGAAAGGTCCCCTGATGCCAGACACCAGCTCCCGTGGCCTCTTGAGTACCCAGCAACCCCACCTCTACCTAAAGCACAATTCACTTCATACTATAGGTTTATAATACAATATCATATTATTCATAGATGTATTTGCACAAATTAGTCCTCTTCCTCTTATGTAGTTGCTGTAGGTGTAATAGTCGCCTATTGTTTGATTTACACTATATATCTAATGTACCTTGTGTAGTATGCAACATGACTCCAAATCTTATTTAAATGCTGTCAGGGTAATTATTACCTTGATTTCCTGTGTAAGGTATCTGTAGTCATAGAAAATCAAAGAATGTTCTCTCAGGTTAGTAATCATTACACGCCACGAGAAGGGCACAGGTCCAAGTATTTAACATTTAACTTGCTATGTCTATAGAACCACGAACATACAATTCCGCAAGCAAGACCTACCTTCGGAAGGAGACCCTGGAACAAGCACTATTGGTTATTTGGGTTCCCAGCTACGGCTGCTAATTCAGTACAAGTAGTTCAGGCAGGTGTATCCTCAACGGAATAACTTGAAGAGCCTGTTATTACAGCTGGTCATAGTCTGGCAGCTAGTCCAAAATATACCCATGTCTAGTCTGACATATCCAATACTAGTGTCAGATTGAAATTAAAAACATCTTTAGGTAAGAGATTGAGAGTTATGTATCTGGGTTTGCGTGTACGAGAAGCTGTCTACTCTATATCAGGTCTACGGGTGTATTGCTTTACGCTATAAGTCAGCGCCCGAGGTGGTTTTACACTGGCACTTTTTGAAAATCAACCTAGCAAGGTAGAAGCTCTACGTTTTGACTTCACCCCAGAATACTGATTCCGCTGGCATAACGAGAAATGCAATCAGGCAAGAAATCAATATTTGTATGGCAATGTAATGTTGTTTGCCCTCATGTGAGGCTGTTGCGCACTACTCCAGTATAGCTATATTTATCTTTCATAAGGCCCAGAGGGGTACAAGTGACTCAAGGGTCATGATGAGTTTGTAATGTTGCCACATCTAGCGGCAAAAGTCACCCCGAACGAAGATTCCATTATTTATATACGATATTCCGCAATTATTACATAAACGCGAATATATAGGATAAACCATTGGCGGGGGAACTTGAGTACAAAACGAAACGCCTTCGGAGGTACTGTACATCCCGGATACCGTGAGACCAGCCGAAGAGATACTTAGTAATAACATACTTATTATGTACCAACTGCTATCATCGGGATCCTAGCATCGCCGCCATATTAATGATGCCAACCAGACTGTAGTACTTGCAGCATAAGTAGCTCTTCCGACTCAATCATCTCTAGACTACGGACATCCCTCGGCATACACAGTGCGGGATCGACCTTGTCGTAGCCTACCTACCTTTCTTGATTTTAGCAAGACATTCCCAATGGTGTGTGGTTAATGGGAGCCCCGCCTGTGCAGCCATGCCCATACTATGCAGTACCATAACAAGATTTGCACCACCGAGAGCACACCAGGAGCACGCCCCCGCACACGTTACTTCACACACGTTACTTCACACACGTTAGCATTTCTGTACCTCCATAATCATGTCCCGGATGAAGCGTTTGAAACCCAGCTAGTCGCACGGATCTGCAGGAAGGTGGGGAAGGCGCAGAGAGCTCCCTCTATCCCTCCCCGTTTCGGGCTGTGTTCTCTCGACTCCAGGTTTTCCCACACGTCACGTCACATGCCCTGCCCCGGCCAGGGTTTTCCGTCATCAGGCACGAACCGCACGCCAAATCGCTTCTCGCCATGTGCCAAGGCACACTGGCATCGGCGGGCTTCGGGGACATGGCTACACTACCCCGTCTGTGCTTGCCGAGAACCGGAATTTGTTTTATTTATTTTATAAATAAAACTTAGGTGTAAAAAACAAAGAAAAGAAAAATAAGTTTCAAGCTTCGTAAGTATTATTCTAGTGCTAAATTTTGACAACTTCCAATTATCCTTGGTGACGGGAAAGTGCTAAGAAAGTTCTGCATTTGATACGTTCAATGGATGCTAATATTGAGTTGCAAACTTACAGCAAAGGGTGGTACCGTTCTGTCCTGGGTAGAGTTCTATGACAAAGCCTACGACCTTGTATCATAAATGACTCGTTGAAAATGGTCCGTCACCGCCTGTATGCACCCAGAACTTAAAAAGCTAACATGCACCACAAACAGTAAAAATTACCACCGGCCTTGGTTGGGCAATGGGGTTTCTGCGTCGGCAATACGGGTCCCGTTGATCGACTTGAGTTCCCATGAATTTGTCTTTAAGAAGGCCCTCTGGGATTGAGGTTTGCGGATAAATCTACAGCTTTCCCTGCAGAGATCACTGCCGGCAGTGAGAATCCACCACCTCAACCGTTTACGCAAGACATTTTACGTTGAGCACCGAGTTACATTTGCTAATATGAAATCCCCCGAAAATAAACAGTGACTTGGAAAAGGAACTCTTGTACAAACGTGGTGCTGCTATGTATTATTGAATGGATGGGGATAGAGAGCCCTGCAAACATTGACGAGGATGTCAATCAATTAAGACGCCACAGAATATCTATATATATCGCAGTATATCACAGAACCTAGTGAAAGTAACGCAAATTACAGCTTTCCTGTACGTACGGGAGTAGTCGTCGCAGGCGTGATTAGTTTCATTGCAATTTAGACCTTAAATGCCACATAGATTCAATGGTCTTCTCCATTGCGAATGTAAATGAAGACTAACAGGCAGTGTAATAAGATCCATTATATTCGCCTTTATGTTTATTGTTGAAATAATTGTGGGATGATACTTGTCAGGTGATGCTGTTACCCTGAAACTACTATGGGTGCCGAGCCTGATCAGCTAGGCTAGTGCTAATCGAAACTACGTTGTCGGGACTACCGGTAGTATAGTCTGGTTGGACTACCTATACCACATGAGGAAGTGACTACCCAAGTAAGCTTAGTTTCATTGAACTATCGAAAATGAACTCTCCAGCCCAATCTGACAATACACCTACCTCCAAGATGTAGTAAGTTGAAGTTAGAGCTTTTAGTGTGATTGACTGCATATGTACATATATACATAAATATTTAGTTGTCAGCTATTTCTACATATGAATATTAGCTAATCGCTACAATCGGTAATCGGAGGATAATAGGCTTCAGGATAGTAGGGTTCAGGGCACTATCTCATAGATTGTATGTACTATAGAAGTTTGAAATATATGACACATGTGCCGGCACCCCGTACCTGTCCATGTATGGCGGGCTAAATAGATATCCAGCGTTTGATAGAATAACTTACATGTATTTATGATCTCTTGATTGTATTACGCTAACTAATGAGACGCTTGTGACCCCACGTGCAAGTTAGCTTAACATTTGTATTGAAGCTATATGTTAATGTTGGATTGAGCTGAAATGGCAAGATATTGGAACAGAATAGGTATATCCCTGTGAGGTTTAGAGAGCTGCAGACACGCAATTTGATCTAGCAAGATGTACATAGCTACCTATTTATCAAGCCACCAGTCCTTACTCTCATAATCACATCAGAAGTGGATATAATTATTGAAGCATGTGATAGCAACAGCTTGGCACGAGAACATAGTAGGGACTATTCTCTCGTATTATACCGGTATTGGGGCCATGCTAGTATATCCCAGATACCGGTTAGCACAGTGTGTATGTAGTCTCATCAAGGGGGTTCAAGTGTGTGATACTGGCAGTACATGTCATCAGGAGATTGTTGGGGATGAATATTCATGATAAGGAGAGATTTACAATGCAAATCTTGCCCTGGCTCCTGGGCATTTCGTCCATCTAAGGATACCTTCATATGGATTTGACAATCAAGCTTTTTGAAGATCAAGACTAACCCTTTGGGGGGCATCAGCGAGCTTGTGAGACCTTTGACTGGAAAGATAATATTCTAGTTAGGCCTATATACCTTTCCAAATATGCCTTCACAGGTATTCTATTATAATCAACAATCTGTATTCAAGGTCTGAAGGCGCAAAACACCTACATAATCAGGCCCCAGGCCGGAGCAATTCATGCCACATCGTCAGGATCTGATAACACCACTAGGAAAGTACACCCAGCGATCTTGTAATAAGCTTCGGTCCAAGTGAAGCATCGACGAATTTTCTTGATTTTTTTTTGATTTTGTACCTAGCTTGCCCAGGGCGTCAGATTAACTTGACTGTCCCTTGAAATCACTCGGGTTTCCGGGTGGCTCGTCATACGACCCTTAAGGTTGTGCACACAAGTACTGAGTTCAAAAAAAAAAAAAAAAAAAAAAAATCGAGGAATTTTCCGTAGCCTTCGACACTTATGCATGGACTCTGGACTTATAAATTTGGTGAATGATTTATCCTATGTCCATACAATTTCCAAAAGTGCACGAGCCCAATTTAAATTTGTGCGCAACCCTACATACAGGCAGGGCACGAAACCTTTGCTTTTCAACTATAACACGGGCAAGCTTATGGGCAGCCGCCGTACCGGCCAGTGAACCAAGATAGTACACGGAGTTGATTCCCAGGTACTGTAACGGAGCCCTTATAATAAAAAAACTCGTACAACTTGTAGTTAAACTTAGCAGCCTAGCTAGAGTGTTTTCGCTTCTACAGGAAGTTTACGTGTGGCAATTTTTCTTTGAAACCCAGCCATTATTCAAGCCAACTGTGCGGAAGGAATGAATTGAGACAGGGTATAGATTTGCCTTGAAATACGTACTCTTGAAACGAAGTGACTATTTACTTTTCGATATTATTCGTAATGATACGGAGTCCATACACTGCGTTGATGGATGGCTTCACTCCCTCGGAATCATATACAGCATACTTACAGCAACGCGGTGACTGCTGGATCGCCCATAGAGGGTCCGTGAAGACTTCTACCCACACACTGTATACATAGCATTATATGTATGTACAAAGGATAATACATCAAATAGCGGCGGTCTGAAAATCACCGACAAAAGCCTAGGCGTACCGATACGCCGCGCTCATGTTAAGGACAGTGTGATTGGCTGAGTGTGGTGGGTAGAGGACATTTAGCTAGCTACTAAGCACCAACCGGCCACTATCGCAAGACTCCTAGATGGCATTTGTCTATCTCAAGCCTCAGGCGCGGCCGGTCTTATCCACCGCGAAGACTTTTTTTACAGGGACTGTACTGCACATAAACTAGAACTTCTTCCAAGAACACAACGAATATGTACATCATATCTCTGCTGTATATATTTCCCCGCTCAGCAAATAAAATTTCAACGGCCAGTTTGGTGCGATGAGCCACCATATGATTTACCACCGAAGAAATTTAACCATATGCAACTCGGGTCATTGCTCCTTCGGTTGCTAAACATGAATTCTATGTTCAGAATCAATAACTGCGGGTCACTAAACATCGATTATTATTTTTGCTAGTGCTCTATCAAGAAGTTCCACTGATGGAGTTGATGACCGGAAGCCTCTTGAGGTAGGCACTTGGTAAATCAGGGTTCAGGGTAATAACAGACATTAGTGTGCGTGTTTGAGGATTATTGTGCTAGAATGCGGTGATAAGTGCGGAATATAATATCAACAACATGGTTGTGAAGTAATTTGGACTGCACACTCCCAATCTGGGAAGGTGAAAGTTGTCCAATCTGTACGAGGTCATTGTGCAATGCTGTCTCTTTCCTAGATAGTCGGTGGTATTGAGGTGGATGACTACACCGGCCAAAGATACATAAGAGTACCAATACTAGAGACCAACCAGCATGCTATAGACATGTTACAAAAAATTTCTCACTAAGCTTATTTTATACCCTCTTTATTTTAGTTAATAAACGCAGTGTATCCTCTGAAGCCTAGGGAATGACAGCTAAATGATCCATGAGGAAAAAAAAAAAATTGCACATGCGGAAAATTGTAAAAATGGATTGTGGTCATACAGAACATGACAGTCGGAGCCCAATAATACAAAATCCTTATTCTGTGAGATACGTCGATATGGGAGAGTGGCTAATGTGTCGACCGATTGGTCAATGATTCGAATTGATGGTTGGGGTTATCCTTGCGCATGGGTCTTTAACGATCCATCAATATGGCATAACAGATGTACATGAATTATACATAGTTTCGCTAGCTTATCCATCAATAAAACACACATTCATGCAGTACAGGGAATATATAGGCAAGTCACGGTAACAGAGAGGATTAAAGTTCTTTAGGCAAAAACTAAATGGCCAGAGAAGCAAAATGGTTGGCAGAACATATGGGACGTGATAACTGGAAATCACATAGGTCGTGCCTATGTGCGAAAAGAGCTTCCAGTGCAAGAAGAGCGTAAAGATTGATGATCAAAGAAGGTTGATAATGATGATGAAAATAACAAAGTGTGAAGAGCTCAAAAAGCGTGATAAGAAACATGGTGTCCTATAACACGACTTCCTAACTGATATATAATAAGGAAACAAAGAATCCATAAACAATCCCTTTTAGGCAACCGTCCTAACCGCTAGTCTCTTACCCTGAATTACTACGTTTTCGGCTTCGCCCCATCAGGAAAAGACTCCCAAACCCTCTTTAATCAGTCTTGTCGGCGTCACCCATATTGGAATCCCTCAACCGGCTGGAATTACGCAGTGTTTGATATGCACTGAGCATGAAATGGTCGGCAATATTGTCGTCTTGGAGAATCTCCACTGCCCGTATCCGTTGTAGCTCCGCAAACTCCGTGGACCCAAGACGAGATTGGACTTCTGTTCGCAACTCCAAGCGATATGACACTTTCACATTTGTAGGGACAAGGATCCAGCGCTTCGTTTGAAGCACGGAAGTGTCAGTGGCCGAGATGATACTTCGTGCAACATCCTGATTGGATTAGTTACAACCTTTTGATCCGCACATAACCTAGACACCCACAAGGATTTGGCTGTAGGTATCTAATTCTATACCCATAGTTTCTGCCAAAACAGCCCGGGGGACCTTCTTTCCACTTGAGGCTTTGGGTTTGGTCCAAGGCATATTTGCTGCTGGATATCGATATCGCTATTGAGCGGATAGAGTTCAGTGGGCAAACGGTAATGCCAGCGCTAGTAGTCATATATACTCAGGTAAATCTCCACTTTCTGCAACTACGTTTTAAATGCTTGGCTATACCCAACCAACCAGAGTGCGACGTGATGTCATTTATTACTTGATTTAGATTCCAATTTACTGATATGTATGTATTATAGGAGTAAAATCATTCGAAACAGGCCAATTAGGTTGCGATTGATTGTATTGATAACGCTTGGCATATGTCTCTATAATCATATATCACTACGTATTGTAAACTTGACTGTATAAGAGTACCTGGTAGTCCGGATTCTCTAAGGTAGTTAGTATGAAGTCGGTACGTCTACATGGAGAAGAAATCTATGAGAAGGGAAGAATAAAGGCCAAAGATACTAGCTACAACAACATGCGCCAGATAGATGGCGTTGAGATTACGATTTCTGTTGACGATATTTCGACGGAATATCAACGTTATAATCATGAAATAGTGATATCTACATATCTAACTTGTGTGACTGCCTGGAACTATTATCGCTAATTATGTACTGTACATCCCAATGGAATGATAGTCGGCCTCATATTTTCCGTTGAGCTCGAATTGGGGTCCCATCATCACTACCTAGAGCCGAAGACTCTGACCATCCACACATGCTCCTTGAGCTATTTCCCATATTTCCACACTCATTCTTGGTTTGATCAACATAGGCACACCGAGCTCCCTCGCCACATGCTCATCTACGATCATGTATTTGTGAAGCAAACAGTTGGTTTCGTTGAGAGGACTGTTGAGATCCCACATGGTAGCTACAGACATACATGAGTTTGGAATAGACTGGGACTAGTTTAGGAACAAGTTAATTTCGTACCTAGTGTGAACTTGTAGTTATTGAGGCTTGCACAAGTAGGTAAATCAGTAATTTAGGATAGTAACAAATTTAGGTAATCTTCTGACTCGAAGATCTTGTGGCACAAGATGCCATGTAGTAATCAATGTTCATGACTTACATATAGTAAGCCCTAAAAACGCCAGAGGAATACCTCCGTTGTTTTCTAGAATAACCCTAAAGCCCACTCCAAACCTCTTGAGCCTAATTAATAGTCCGAAGCAAATTGACTATTGGAATTTATAATATAGGGATCTAGTCTTGAACGGCAACTTAGTAATATAAACGAGAATGTGCAGTAATTACCCAGGTAATCAGACTATGGAGGTCTGTGGCTTATATATGCTAGTCTAATATAAATAAATCGATGCTCGATTCCTGAATTAAAGCTCTGGGGAGCAATCTTCCGCAATCATGACTGCGCAGCCTACAAGATATGTCTGAACTATTCATTTCCTGGCGCAGCGTTGATGTGGTTCATGCTGGGGCCGCTGCGTACATTTATGAACACCTGAACCCTTTCTCGGCAAGATCTGGTAATAAGATCTTGGGGCCTCCAGAGTGTGAAAACTGAGGAAGTAACAGTATACATTTCCCTTATGCAGTTAAATCTGGGCGAAGGTTCACAGTTACATATGACTCTCAGCCTTCATTCATTGTTCTTCATATACGAAGGCACAACTTCTAAACTTCTTAAAATGATGAGAGCATTGCAAGGTAAGCAAACTGTGAGCTATCTTCGCAAATCTTCGAAGAGAACCAACTATTTGTCTGACATACTAACACTTTGGGAACCTTCTGGCTTTCGGGAATTGGTGGGCATCGTGGAAATGGTACAGATGAATGGAACCAGATAATGCAATGTGATTCCTAATTGTCAGCAAGGTGTTACTGGTGAGCCGTCTGAGAGTGGTCGGGGTCAGCAAGCAGGCACCTGGGGTGAGTAACCTTTAGGAATTGTCATTTATTGGGTCCGGCTTTTGAGAATTTGGTGTAAAAAACTGCTTTTAACAGTTGTGATGGTGTTGGGGGACATCTACGCGTTCTTGAGACCTCTAACCTTCCCTCTCTATATTTTCGAGGCCTCAGCAGCTCCAGCAGTATCTACCGCCCTCAGTTTTTTGGCAAACCTCTGTAATATCCCTGCCTCCAGTATCATCTAATTCACTTTTATCTACTTTGTGTTTACTTGAGGATCAGAAAAAGATGAGGATAGGGTACAAAGACTGGATTATACATACATGCTAAATAGAGCTTGGCGGTGAAACCCTCACCTCCCAAGATGTAACGGCTATACTGTTATGGGGGGATTATGGTAGCAAGTGCTGATTCGATAGAGAGATTAGCATTTGCATGCTAGCGTAGATAGCAAAGATAGATAGGGTAGCTTACCTAGTCAAGCCAATGGTAGTTGGCCATCAAGGTCCAACCTGCATAGGGTCTTGGCATGAGACTACCACATAGCGCATACAAACCATACCGAGCTCTACACTTACTCTGCACGCCGCTCTCGTATCCCTTTCTAAGACAAACTTTCCTGTCCGTGCTTAGGTCTGATCTCTTAACAATACAAGATGAATGTTGCCTACGGAAGAAGGATAGTCCCAATAAACGCAACCACTTTCGTTCTCCGGGTTTATTTCAAAAAGCGTGCTAAACTACTAGCGCTAATTGAAATTGGTGTAGCATACTGTACCTGGTATAGTCTGGTTGGCCAACACCCTCGTAGAGGTCCTGGTACTAGTCTGGTTACTTGGTTGGACTAGGTATATCCACATGAGGAAGCGACTACCCGAGTAAGCTTAGTTTACCCGCCTTACCGATATCGATAAGCTTATTATTTAAGACTTGGCTCACATAATACCTCTAGGATATGGAATAGAGAGAATTCAAACAGGAGTCAGGATCTTCAGAGTGATAGCGCAAAAAGTCTTGCTGCCACTGAGGCTAGTATACGAATTGCTGTTTCACGAAGACTTTTTGCATGTGACTGTATATACCTAATATTCAGCTGTCAGCTACGTCTATATATGAATACTAGCTATTTAGCTAGCCTGATAAGATCTAGTCGGCAATCGGAGGATAATAGGCTTCCAGATAATGGGATGCAGGAAGGCATGTGTTGAGGTGTACATATATATTGGAATGAGCTGAAAGTGACAAGATTGGATCAGAGTATACCAGGGTGTAGCTCAGTGAAAAATCTAAGAAGCGAAGGCAATTTGATCGAGCAAGATATACGGAAGCGTCTTCAGTGTGGGCTTGGCGCTAAGCCAACATTTCACAAATTATGTATGTATGACATTAAGCTTGGCGCCGATGCCCATACATTTCCAGAATAGGAAGGCGGAAAAGACTTGGCATATTAGCAGTTGGATATAAGTCGCGCTAAGGGGGATTTCAAGTGTGCAGCACTGGCAGTGATATCATCGGGAAGCTGCGGAGGATAATATTCATGCACGGAAAAGGGTGCAATTCAGTACAGGGAGTTGACAACGCAAATCTAGATCTCTGAGATCCGTGCCCTAGGCCCTGGAGCTTTGTGCTTATGTATCTTACGCGCGGATCCGGAACATGACGCATACGTACCGGCATACCAGGCGTCGGTAGGAATGAATTGGGGCACCGGGCTCTTGGTTAGGGGACTTTTAAGCTCTGGAATGATAGGATTGTAATTCCCTAGTTTTGTTCGGGAATAGCAACTCACACGAGCAGCCAAGAAGTCTGAGGAATATTAAAGGAGTCGAATCGACATCGCGGAACGTTAGTTATGTACATACATACTGTATATATCCCTTGCACTGATGAGACAAGTCAAACAATACAAGTCAACGTAGCCAAGCTACCGTAGGTCCATGAATTGATAATGTATGGATCCATGGCCAGCAAGCATAGAAGCACTTATACTCAAGCCTGGGCTATACCCCTCTATAGCAGCTCCATTGGTACCAGACAAAATTAGAAGATTTCTGTAGCTTCACGCAAAGTCTAATAGCTATCATGGATATGGTGCCAACAGAGGTGACAGGGCGGTTCATACGTAAATATCTTTACTGTAGTTCGCAGAAACTTTTAATATAGACAATTTATTGTATGTGCTGTGCTATTCCTGAGTATCGAAAAGAGTGCAAAATAAACGGCTGTCTATACATCTTTGTCTGGGGAGGTCTGTAAAGTTTGAAAAACAAGAGTACAAAGAATATTGTACGGGTTACAATTTATGTACCTTTCTTATCAAAGCACTGCGGCCATGGCAATACTTGCACCTATTAAGGTAAAGGAGTTGTTACGTGCCGAGGTATTACAGGCTTTTCCAAGGAGTATTACAGGCTAGATATGTTATCCCTCAGCAAGGGAACAACCGCATTCTGGTGCAATTATAATACAGATGAATGACGTGCGGCAAACCCTTGTACAAGCCTTGACTCTAGAGCGGGGCTCATGTCCTGGACCTCTGCGAGCCTCTGAGCTCAGACTTGATGTGCCTTCAATCGGAAACGTTTACCAGTTGGCAAGATATTCCGATATTATGATGTCTTGGGTCGCAATTTTCCCAAACTGTCTGGAATAGTGTAAAGCATTGTGTTCTCGTGCATGGACACTATGGGAGGCTATTGCTGGTTTCCTTACTGGTGGTGGAGTGACTAATAACTATAGCTTGGGGGTCTTCAGGGCAATTATTCTAAGCGTTACAGAGATAGTGTGAGGGAAATTGAGATCTAAACATTGAATTGATAGGTAAATGCTTCATTTCATTGTAATTTTTAACTTTGATGGGTACAAAGAGTTTATAATTTTGTTAAATTATGAAAACCTCATTAGAGGCTATGTACAGTATAATAGAACCTAGGTGCTTAGGAACTCCACAGCTACAAAGAAGGGCATTTGAGTTTTGGGTGCCTGTAAATGGGGATGGAAACTACCACTCGATAGACTCTGCGCTTGAGACTTCATTACTGGTTAATTCTTTTCGAATTGCACTTATCCTCTCCAAGTGGTTCTTGGCGAGGTCACGTGTAAATTGCATGGACATAGCTGTATTCTACTAAAACTCTTGTAGCACATTTCCATAGCGCTTATGTACCAACAAACCCTCAACATTACACCTACATCCAATAGTGGGTTCACAGACTCAATTTGTATATCTGGCTTCATGCGCTATAGCTACCTCGAGTGGTTGCGAAAAGAAACATTCGATCAATGGACCCTTGGGGGAAACTATGAATAGTAGAATTGCTAATATAATGAAGCCTGCGGAGTGAAATGAAGTGAAATGCGCACGTGAGCTAAGTTGGATTGCTTCCGGCCATATAGCATGTACTATAAAATCACTAATCCGGCCGCGCCGGTGCGCTTAGACCAGGTAGTTACGGGGCCGGAAGTTATAAGTACATACGCGGTATTCGGACGGGACGTGACAGATTCTGGATTGGTTTGACAATCTGGACCCACTTTCGGTCCGACGTGCGGAAGTCAATTTCTAAGCAAAGCATATTTAGTGTCATAATATGGATGTTAACATTTGATGATACGGGAGTTGATAGGATTTGGGCCCCTGGAAAAGTTCATGTTTGGGCCCCTGGAGAAATTCATGTTTGGGAAGGATACATTTCTCCTTGCGGTTAGAATGAGCAAGACTTTGATTGGTTTGAGGAGGCTGGGCGGGAAAGCGGCTGGGAGAGCCCAGAGGGTTAAATTAATCATTTTTGGTGAGTGGAATAACATTTCATTTCCTGGGTGATAGTATTTATAATCTCTTTTTAAACTCCCTATAGGTTGTTACATTGTATCAAATATTCTCATTTTTATATCGATTAACAATGTTGTTAGTTAAAGCATATGAGGCACCATATGAGAATAACTATCCCTCAATTTCAAGTTGGGCCTCTGGGTAATAAGATACACTTAGCCGTGGTATCTTCGAGTTTATTGGGTGAGCCTCTTTGAGTGTAGGGTCGTGTGGGATCTGAGAATCCAATATGATTTTTAGTGGTAAAAACTCTACATTATGCGCTGGCCCCTATGCAAACTCAGTTTTTCCGCGTGTTTAATGGCATATATTAAATTTGATAATATACGCAGGTTCCCATGAAACATTAGCTTCTGTGACATTTTCCTACACGGTGGCAAATCCCACTATTTTTCGAATTTTCGTCTCTCCAGGTGCTCTTCCATGCGAATCACAAAATGCAATAATTTGGAGCCCATAGATAACAAACTCACTCTTTCCTCCTGCTATAGTTGCCCTAGATATTTCTAGCCAAATATTTACTGCATGCTCTTGTAATTGGAATTCTGACGCTGGTGTCGTTCCGAGGACTGCTCGGTGTAGTAAATCTTCCGTATATCATTAGAATTAGATACACAGCCTAAGTAGTTAAAGCCTTAATTTGCTACTTCTGTTGGTTGAGCAAGCACCTGGTAGGACTCGGCGACCGGCTCATTCGCCCAATCAATACAGAACATTAATTAAATGTCAGCAGCCGGGGCTCCCCACCGCGCTTTAGTTGATGGAACCTGTGCGCCGGAATATATTTGGTAGTAATTAATTCAAACGCCTCTTCCAGCGCAGCCAGTTTTTATCTTCCCCACCCCCCTCTGAGTCCCGACCCCCTCTCTCATATATTTCATATATAAAAAGGTTTGTGCCGAGTACAGCTGTGCAGTATATAGCGCATCAACTATTAGTCTTAGCCCCTCAAATTTTCGGGCTAGTGCCATAAGTGAGAGTGGGTACAACCTGCGCGTTACCCTGAACTTAGCTCCCCACAGCTATTTATTGCCAACTACCTGCATGTGCTGTGTTACTTAGTTCGTTACAGTGTATGCCAGCTGCTGTCACCTAGCTGCCGGCAGACCAGCAAAAGCTAAAAAGCTTGGGAGGCTAATGTATGAAATTTCCCTGAGTTGACCTATATAGGTCTATTCCACGTCAATAGACTTAGAGTCAGCTTAACTAAAGAGAGACATTGAGCTATTGCGAGAGAGGTCATTAGAGCCTGTTTATACTGATATTGTGTTGTGTTGTTCCGTTACTACTTAGCTGCTAGTGGCTATAAGACGGTGATAAAGGAAGCCAAGATAACAGATATTGACCTTTAACTTTCAGATACTGGAACACCTTCTGGTGGATTTGTGATCTACTTCAAAAGACAAATTATTGTTCCACCGGTGCACCTGGATTGGGAATTATAGCTGTACGTTACAAGCTAACTGATGTTGGAGTCACATAATAAATATTGCCGTGCATATGCATAAGCTCAACCTACTACTCCCAGCGATCTCGAATCTATGCGAATTGAAAATATAGCTCACTCAATACTAATCATCTAACCGTATAGAATGGCCACCATGTCCAAAAACACACTAAATTCTGACTTTGTATGAGGTGTTAGTCAGCCTGACATCGATATCAGTGTGGATACACTATACCGCACGGCACAGGGAGCCCACCTCACACGCTTACATGCCGAGATAAGTAGCACCCTGAAACACCAACATAGGCATTAGCGTGAACTATAAGAAATCAAACATGTACACCCCATGGCACTCTCCCGTGCCATTGTGCCTGTTCCCCGTGGATTACCACGTCTTGGCCATGGGACTCGAGAACTCCTGATCCGCAAAGCGATTCACACTGGACCTTCTTTGTGATAGACGTTAGTAAACTCTGTCTTGTAGCTATATAGCATTTGAAGATATTTATAGTATGCGGTATTATTCCACTATAGAAACACTGGCTAGGGCTCTGCGCATAGTAGTCGACAAGTTTAATACAGCACACATCTATCTATCTGGGAAAGGACATAAACTTCAACCGAATATCAATATCCGGGAGCATTGCTTGACCTATAGCTATCCAAGTCGTACAATGTAGCTGTAGCCACTTTCGGTGTACAATTTCTCATAATTAAACCACCTCTCTGGGGAGCTGCAGAACAGTAGATGTGAATCTTGTACTCTTGATTTCAACAACACGCCATAAACCATGGAGCAGAAGCGGGAGTACAGACACAGATAGGCCTTTCCCTGATTGGAGGCCACAGCATATCATCACACGGGTGCTTGGAGTGATGATATATTAGCTGTTCTTTCCTCCTGCTTTACTCCTGCTTCATTCCAGTTCATCAAGCACCGCTTGTCTCAGTTTCCTTTTCGCCACTTCTGCGTCGTGGACTTCTCAAAGATTTTATCGGGCGCCCACTGGACTTGCCAGGAACACTCGCGTTTGTTTGAGGATCCATTATATCAAAATTCGGCCTTCACACCTCAATTATGCATATCAGACTTGCATCTCTTATATCTGTCTTCACACTACTAGCTTCCCTGGCAACGGCTGTCCCACCGCCTCACCCAGTCCATGAAACACGAGCGCATAGCGCTCCAGGGGCGGCACTACAGGAACTTGGAAAAGTCATCCCAGGTTCATACATTGTTGTAATGAAGAAGGATGTTTCGCACTCAGTCTTCCGCAGACATGTGGCCAATGCCGATAATGTATTCAGCACGGGGGCATATCGCGGGTATTCAACGATTGATTACACCCAAGAGCAAGCGGATGCATTGGCGCTGTCCCCTGCAGTAGGTTAACCTGATATCCTGCCATGACACATGGCTACAATAATCTGGGAGTATCATACATCCCACGCCTTTCAGTCTTGTGCATAATATCTGACGTTGTGCTCTACGTTCATAGGTCGACTATGTGGAGCCTAATCGCTACGTCCAGTCAGCTGTGGAAGCTGCTCCGCAGAATACTACCAATTCCTTTTGGAACCTTCACCGCATCTCACACCGGGAGCAAGCCCCGCCTCAACCAGGACCATACCATTACCGCTTCCGCACTGCTCCAGCAAATTGCACAACCCACGCATACATCATCGACACAGGTATCTACATTGGTCATAGTGAATTCCAAGGACGTGTCTCTCATGGATATAATACTATTGGAGGAGGGAATGAGGATGGTACAGGCCATGGCACGCATGTTGCGGGTATTCTTATAGGCAAAACATTCGGTGTTTGGAAGCAAGGCCATGCAGTTAGTGTCAAGGCCTTGGATTCTCAAGGTTTCGGAACGTATGCTAGCGTTATCCGGGCTCTTGTTTGGTCAGTGAATGAGTGCAAGAGTAGGGGCAGGGGCAAAAAGTGTGTTTGCAACTTAAGTTTAGGTATGTTGCACCTACTTGAATCTTTTCAATCTGTTTATCGACTATAGCTAACGTTTTTCAATACTGTAGTTGGATTGAAGTCTCAGTCTCTCAACGACGCCGTTGAAGCCGCCTATGCTGCCGGCGTTCCTGTAGTTGTCGCGGCAGGCAATTTTGGTGAACTCGGCGTTGACTATTCTCCGGCATCCGCCCATAACGCCCTCACCATTGGCGCTATGAACATCGAAGATCAAAAGCCTTCGTGGAGCAACTATGGTATTGTTTTGGATCACTTCGCGCCCGGCGTGGACATCCGCTCGGCCTGGATCGGAGGTCCCAACTCAACCGCACTCAGTTCAGGAACGAGTATGGCGGCCCCGCATGTGGCAGGTCTTGTCAACTATTTGCAGTGTCTCGAGGGCCTTACAATTCCGAGAATGATTAGGGAGAGGCTGGAGGTGTTGGCGACCAAGAAGGAGGTGCTTGATGGGGGCAACACGAGTCCACACAGGATTATCTATAACGGAGCCTATGATTACTAGTGACTGATGATGTCCGTCGGCCGCTTAGGACTACCTATCTTCGTTGATATGAGGCAACATCTAGCACATATGATGTTAAGGGAAGCGGAGTAGCAGATATCGTGGTGGCCGTTATGTTAATTAAGCATTAATTAGTGTTTGAACTGGGTTGCAAATCTCTTCTTGATTTCACACTGCAAGGAAGTTGGCCTTGGGGAGAATACCAAGCTGCTAGTAAATATGGCCATGTCGAAGGCATCTATCATACACCAAGGCCCTAGAACGGCTGCCTACTCGACCAACCCATTCCACCGTATAAATAATACCTGATCCTCGACTCTTGTAATACCAGCGAAAGATTCATTGAGTATCTTCCATATTCCTCACGCTTACTACAATATTACACCTTGCCAAACCTTTTAACCAGCAAGATGTCATCTTACGATTATGAGAAAGGCAGACTCAACGGACAGCTTTGGGGGTATCTCTCGCGCAAATCCATCATAACTTTCGCGGGCTCCGACTATACCTGGCACCACAGAGATGGAAGGAGCAAAATCGTTTTACCATTCGGGATGGTGGATCGTATCTCCGCGAATATTGTGAATGAATGGATTAAGCTAGAAATCACAGATTTTATCCAGCTTAGCGACCAAAAAAAAGACAACATCCGGAGGGCTGTGGATCTAGAAGTAGCTAAGTATTTTGGGCAGAGTGCTGTGAATTGATAAATGGTGGAAATCGAGGTTGACATTCACAACTACATGTGAGGAGAGAGGTGGGTTCCCAGAGGTGTTTGCGGGTGGTTGGAGATACTTGTGTTTTCCTAGATACATCTTTTGAATTTTAAATTACCCTTGTTCCCTATTTCCCGCCATGACGGTCAAACATCAGCCATACAATCACATCTAACGTGCCTCTGAGATCAGGTAGTAGAGGTCTATTACTATTACATACTGTAACTCCATGCCTAGAAGGTCAATGGCTGAGGCAGTAGAGCTGTCTTACGTAGTAATTTTAATCAGAAGATGTCCGCAGTTATCTCACTGAAACTGTTTCGCATGGGGTGTGTCTATTGGAATTCTCAAACACGGTACTTGTGAGCATTTTTTGTGTGTTGTGTGTTGCCATGTGTACTGTCATACCTTAGGTATTGACTATTAGCTCCCTGGATTTGATACATTCATCAAATGCTGTAGAGCATAATGTAAATAGCATTCTACTGTTCAGTACAATACCCTCTATCTATGTGAGCAGACTTTATACTCCCGAGCTTGTGTAGACATTTTGTACGCCATCACTCAAACTATGTACCAGATAATGTCAACCTAAATACTTAGGCGGTCACGTTCTCAAGCAGTTTGTAACTGAGTATGCTTGGAATATGGAAAAGCAAGAAAATGAATTCAAGAAATTTCTTTGCGGCTCCAAACTAGCCTGTGTGCGGATATTAACCTGAAGCCTGCTCTCGAGATACCGCAGCTTGAGAGGGATTGTGCCGCATGCCTCTGCATGTGTAGATGTCTACCCTCTCCACAAGGACTTTGGTAAGGTCTCAGACCCACCATCGGCTTGCCTCGAAACTTGCAACTCCTATGTAATATGGAACCATTCTAATGGAGCTAACAAGAATAGACTGCCTATCCGCAGCCCTTGCGGCATCTCTACGAGAGGCCGGTGCCCGACCCCGCTAATTCCGCATCTATGTCGTACAAGTCAAGGCTTGCATGTTTGAAAACGGAAGGCTCAAAGGCCAACATTAATGCACTTAGTAGATTGCCGAACCCTAGCCCAGCTGATCAGTGGTAAAACATCTGCTCTTCTAATTCCACCGCCGTTACTATTTCAAGCAGAAGGAAAGTAACTGAAACAGGGAGTATGAAAAGAAAAGTTATTGCCTAAACCTTGATACCACCCACATTAGATGTAATGAGTTGAGTTGATCATTTCATCACAGAATACAGCTGCAGTAAATCAACACGCCCGGCAAATTTGTCGAAAAGTTAACCGATGAGCAATATCTAACCAGATATCCACCAGAGCCAAGGCTAATGCAAATTGAGAGAGCTTTATACAGGCACAAGATTCCTTGAACTAAAAATCCCAGAATACCCTGTGTGTATTGGCTGCGAATGGAAGGAGCCCAAGGGAACTTAGGTAGAGCAGTAAAGTTGTGGAGAAATCTCAACGCCAGGGAAAGACAATTCATGCTTGTACCACTCAAACTCCTTCTTCCAAGCCCCTATAATTCAACACAGTCAGTGGTATTCTAGCGTTTGACCACACAATGGCCTTACCTTGACCGTTGTGAGGTAGTTCCAAATTATACCATCTCTGCTCCTCGGGCCATCCCCACATTTTACCATCCTTCGAAATGACCGGCTCGACCAGGTTCCCGTCGCGGCCTTGGATGCGTATTTACGGACATCGGCAATGCTTTTGAGAAATAGTTCAGCCAGGCTTCTATTGCCGCTACTTGCAAGGTGCTCGGCTACATGGGATGTAATCTGAGCAATCCTGCTCTGTCCCCAATATGGGGTATCAAGATCTTTTTTGTACTCTTAAGGTTGTGCATACGAGTACTGAGTGCAAAAAAAAGAAAAAAAAGATCTCTTTTGTGCTCGGTTTTTTCCTTGAGCCTCAGGATGAACTGATCATTCAAAAGCCCCATCCTTTCCTTGTGGAATGTTCTTGAAAAGTGCGTCGATTACGTTGCAATACTAAATATAGATCTTGCTCGCATGCAGGTCGTAGAGCTCTCGAGGATCAATTTTTTCCATCTCCAATAGCAGCTACTTGCAACTCTGGGGGCAGCTATACACGACAAACGCCCGAGGTGTGTTCTGAGCAATGCATTAATGTCCGGGATTTCGCATATTGTGTCCATCTCACCATCCCATAAGAATATTCTATTGAGCAAGTTTTTATCTGAAGACCAGAAAAATCTCTACGAGACGTGCACGTTAGACTAATTAGAAAACGTTACTTTGTATCGACATGATTTGCTAAGCATTATCCCGTAAGTGGCAGTGACTACTGTATGGGGACTAGCGCAGGTAATTGTTTCCCTTTCGCACTTCCCTTTCGGGCGCCGCTAGTGCGCCTGGGCATCACATGATTTGCGTCATGGTAGCTCTGGACGCTGGGGCCTGGAATGGACTCCATCCCCGTCCTCATTGATCCTCATGTCTTAGTTAATCTTGCTTTGTCTTAATCTGGGTGCACTCATGTATCTGCTTTTCCCTAGCCACGCTGGCTGTACAACTCTACGAGCTCTACGCGCTTCCAAGACCCAAGTCTGTAATAACTCCACTCAATACTCTCCTGACAGACGATTATACGGCTCAAATAATAATGGATATATTTCTCATCTCTTCCTTCTTTGAAAAACATGGAGACCCGCTTAAACGAGACTTGCCCAATGCAGCATCTGCCCCATGGCCTTCCTACCAGACAGCTACCTCCCATGAATCGTGTTCCGGGAGGGTAGCTGTAGCAACTCAAACAACAGGAGTGTTAGAGAAACTTACTGGCTAACTCCTGAGGAACTCTTTCCGAAGAAAAAGAAAACACACAAGCAGAAGCAACGAGGTCAAGGAAAAGCGTACCCAGGTATACGCCGGAAGAGTGCTACATTCGAATTTATCTTATACATGACTTCCCTAGGCCCTCCAGGGTCTTTTCCATCAGCAGAGCGCGTTTTGCACATAGGTACGGGAGTTACCATCTGTGAAGACTAGTCTAATTGGGTCAAAACTAGCTGTCTGATAGGTACCCTGCTAGACTGGGAAAATAATGTGCAGAGGTCCTGTGGAATCTGAATGCAACATCACAAGTTTGATAGCAGGTACAGAAATTGAAGGTAACTGAGAAGTAGTCTGAATAGGGAGACGGCGAAGGGATGGAGGCCAGAATCAAGCGTGTTGAGAACAAGAATCGAGAGCGATAAAAGAGAATGATAGAACAGCAGTATCTTCCCGCTTTCGACTCCCACAGATCACCTTGGATTTAGATTTGTAGTCTAGTTGGCATAAGCCTCTCGTAGAGATTAGATTTGTAATCTTAAACTCGCTCAATCTAGCTAACTCTGCCCAAGCAAGCTCAATCAAACTCACGCCGCCGAAAAAAAGACAGTCAAGCTTGTAATTATCGTATTAGAGAATATTAGGTCGAACAAAAGTTGACAATCCTGTTTGCTCTTGTGGTAGCTGCCGTTCTGTATCTGTGCACAACTTGCTGCCCCTGCACCAAGGTGTCTAACGGTCATGCTCTTTTTTTTTTTTTTGGTAAATCAGTACTTGCATTGAAGCATCTCGCTTATGGCAAGGCAGCGCATCCCCCAGGTTAAGCCTGACGGGATTATCCAACCACCGGGCCGCTCCCTGCCCCGTATCTACGTACATGACCAGATACCCCCAAAAAATCAGCTACCACAACCCCGTTATCACTGCCCCAATCACCCCCGGACTGCCTCCGCCAGCTTCTCGCACCACTCCGGGTCCTCCCATATCTGCTCCCATTCTCGCCCTTTGCCATCCGCCACCCCAGGACAGCTCAGTATGTGTGCAGCATTCTGTGCCACCCCCTCCCCACACAACCCGCACGACGAGTCATCCGCCCTGCCCACCTTATGTAGCCACCAGCACTGCGGTCCGCGGTCAGTAACCATGAACGGTCATGCTCTACTCTCTTGACATGCCAGAAAAGCTTTCCACCAGCGCCAGGGTCAGCACTGGTAGCAAAATGTCTCCAAAACGACAAGTACATAGAGCATATCCTTCCATGCACGTCCGAAGGACTCTTGAGAATCTGGATGATATCTAGACACTCTACAAGGCTGCAGATACACCATCGACAACTCTGATCACCACATTAAACAATTCAGTAGATCCCCTTGGAATTAAGCTGAAAGATGACTACCCCCGTTTTTGAGTTCCGCAGGGAAACTAACCTAGATGTAAAAAACTTGCAAGGTAAAACTGGAGGTGCTCCACCTGAACCTGATATGAGAAGGTTCGAGAAGCGCAGCCGATGATTGCATGACAAATAAAATGCGATTACAATATCGAAGGTGTCGGAGGGGAGAGCGACTAGGATACGAGTTCGGAATGTTGGAACAGACTATAGGGGAACACATAGGTGGAATCCCCTTTTATTCAGATATCTAACTCTCTAATCTCTTCCGAAGGGTTGCTACCTGCCAGGTGCCTTCTTGTCCATGTTCATATATGTCGTTTTATTGCCCTCACCATTCACATCCGCATGCCCTACACATGTCATTATCATTTATGGTTGTGAGAGTATTTGCTTACAAGAGCCAACTTGCACACTTGGAGCTATACTTCTGGGAAATAGGTACTATCAGCTGTCTGCTCACACCAAACTCAAAAATAAGGAAATGTGCTGACTAGATGTGGCTGAATATTATGAGTATGATAGATGGCTGGTGGCTGGATGGGGTGAGGAGGGAGGTTTACGAAATTTCTAAAATCTAGTTTTGCGCTTGTTTGCAATAAGATACTCCTCGAAAGGAAATAAACTTGGGGAATGATGGAAGAACTCGAGACAGTCTACTATGATAACGATGGTAAATAATGTCATTTTCGGCAGTGGTATTTGGTTCGTGGATTGTTTACATTCGGTGATATGTATTAGTGTATCAATTATACTGAAGCTTTCACCGTTTGCAGGACGCCTGGTATAGTTATGTAGCCTGCAAGAAATACTCTCGCAGTCCGTACTCATGTCACGCTCATGATAAACTCTCACTCGGGCGCTGTATTATATACGTATTCTGACAGTTCAACAAGCAGTTCAACAAATACTGCACTGACCTGAATGTACGTACGTGACCTGTGAAAGTGGTGGGAAGTGAGCATATAAGGTAGCTGAGGCTCCAAGCAGAGATATGTGGTTTCAGAATCAAGTTCAAAGGTATTAACTCCCCTTTGCAATCGACACTGCTGGCACGCTATAATATTGAACACTCCCCCGCTCGTACGTAACGTATGCTCTAAGGGGAGTGCTACTGAGTAGCTCGAGTTTGTTGTTTGTTGTTTGATGGCTGGATCTTAGTACTGTCCACTTAGTGTGCGAACGCAAGATTTAAGTCTCGTACTCAATCCTTCAGAGGTCGTTGTGCCAACCAGACTAACTCAATCCCATGAACTTTAATAAAGTACCTTACGACTGTAGCGCTGAAGAAATCAAACTCATAATTTATCCTCACTCATGGCTTCCTCTGAGACACTTCCCAGAGTTCTTGTCATTGCCTTGAGCGAACTCGCGGAAGACCTCTCCTTCGACTTTCTTAAGAGCCAGGTAGATTTAACGCTTGCAACTACCGAGATGAAGACATGGGACTATTTACGGTCCAATATTTTAGGCTGTCCTGGTTGTTGATCCAATCCTTGCACAGGAGTTGCCGCCAGCTCACCACGTTCGCACGGGTTGGCGGTACAGTGTACTTCTTCTCACCCTTCATTCAGCCAATGGACTTTTATATACATGCACAATGATTGGGATCTCTATGGCGCCTGTGATCGCACTTACTTCCATCTCAACGAACAAGGAGTGAATCCTTGTCGTGAGTCTGAATTACCGGTCTGCTTTTCCATGAAGGCTTCTAGCGTCATCATCAAGCAAGGTTTGCCGCCCTCTGGAACTCACAACTATCGAACCTAACATCGCGCCGACTGCGACCGTGGATAAGCTCACCCAAGCAGGAATTGCGTTTACGAGGATTGGGGATAGGTGTTTGGCCTACATTGGAGACGTGAATAACGAAAAGATACCTCGAAGGTCATCCTGGCAATGATTCGAAAGCTTAGGATGGAAATTGTGACACACCTTTTGGCTCTAGTGATCTTGGGCGAAAGGTGAGCGGGCTTTTAAACTCACCTCGAATTATCTCACAACGGAATTGATTCAGGAATGGAAGGTGTTTCTAAATACAGCATGTATTGGGCGGAGTTTTGTGATAATGTTTCAGGGAGTTAGAGTTTATTCAATATATTCTTGTATGACGTATGTAATAAGCATAGGGCAGCATAACGCCTCTCCAAGGTCCCGTGAAGTTGATCCTCTGAGGGAGTTTTCGCTACAGTCCGTGGGACTAGCACGATACACATTGTTAGCTCTCAATTGAGCGATTTTACAGATAAATATAATAGAAGATCTTGGATAAAATGCTAGGAAATATACATTAGCATTACAAGTTACCTTAGAAGCTGTGGGTGTCACGAGCTGTCTGTTATGAGATAAAACTATGGAAATGTATTGGCTAGGCTCATATATCCACTATCAATCTAAGAATGTAACTGAGGTTGACAACAATGTAGTCACCCTGATTTCAAGGACCAATAATACCAACTTTGATAAAACGAGCTCTTGTGAGTTCTCCACAACTAAAGCACCTCTGGTTTCGGCAATAAGCTTATTCTATTCTCCTTGCTCATATGAGTAAGAATATCTACTTTTTTTACATAATCGATAGCTTCCACAAAATCCCCCTAAGGGTTTGTTTTCCTTTGAACTTTTGGAAATTTCTAGGATTTGGAGTGATGTAATATCCTCTAATTTTTTGATTAGGTGATACCTCTATACTCATCTCAGAGTTGCTATCAGTTTCTATAAGCCTGCTAGCTAGTCACTATTGGTTACTCTAGGATAGATTTCTATGGTACACATCAGGAAAAAAAAATTGGCATCCGGACGCCACCTATAAGCGTCCCGACGTGCATGCACGTCTACGGCGTCAGGGTCGTCCTGACATATAATAATAATAAACTTTATCTGGACGAAGCTCATAAACATTACCTTTATCCTGACTAGTCTAGTTGGCATAATATCCTCCGTATCGTATTGTACTAATTAGATTACATCCTGACGTAGTTTCATTATATATACTTCATTATAATCCGTCTTATTGCATAATCTCTATCCTGATATCGCTCGTCCTGCAAATAGTATCCGACACAAGCTCATTCTTTAAACTCATGGGCTTGGCATTCTGCCCCTTCGTTTTTATTACTCCCATTGTCAATCACTTATACATGCTCACGACCTATTCTGCCACTACTCTCTCGCTTTATTGCCTAGGTATGCCACCCGCTGGCTGTCTTCTACACTTGCTTATACTTATAGTAAGACTACGACTCCTAGTACAATTCAATTTAGCTCGCCTGCTGTTCACCTTACTTGCTGTTCACCTCGCCTGCTGTTCACCTCGCCTGCTGTTCACCTCGCCTGCTGTTCACCTCGCCTGCTATATAGCTCGCCTACTGTTCAGCTCACCTGCTGTTCAGCTCACCTGCTGTTCAGCTCGCCTGCTGTTGAGCTTGTCTGCGGTTCACCTATTCAGCTCTCCTACTGTCAAACCCCCTTCCTATTCAGCTGTTCAGTCCGCTACCTGTCAAACCCCCTTCCTATTTAGCTATTCAGTTCGCTGCCTGTCAAACTCCCTTCTGTATTCAGCTCGCCAGCTGTTTAGCTCGCCAGCTGTCAAACTGTCTTCTTGCTAAGCTGTTGAACTCGCCGGCTAACAAACTTCCTTGCTATGCTGGTCTACGGCTCGCTTGCTGTTTATCTATTCAGTTCGCCTGCTGTCAAACTCCCTTGCTATTCTGCTGTTGAACTCGCCAGCTAACAAACTCCCTTCCTGTTCAGCTGTTCTGCTCACCAACTGTTACACTCCCTTTCTCTTCACCTCTTCAGCTCGCCACCTGTCAAACTCCCTTACTATGTAACAAAGTATGTAGGTATACTTAGTAGGCAGCGGAATGGCTCAGTGGGCAATGCAGTAGACTATGCAGATATGACGCTCAGTAGCAGAGTTCACTAGACGGTAGGAGTGGACGATGCGGTTGAAGACTTGCTTGTAGAATTAATTACAGAGGGGAGCGGGATGTCTTTATATACAATGAGGTTGCGAATCACTTGTAAGACATACCGTGACAGGGATATTAACCAGCCAATGGGAAGCAAGAGAAATGTGAATAAGCGAATGCGAATATGCAAATATGCGAATGCGAATATGCGACAAAGTAAATAAGCCACGGTAGTAGTTGACCACCGGATAGGCTAATAGTTGAAGTCGGGTGTGCTGGATGTGCGTTCCAACACTATGCAGCTCACCTGCTGTTCAGCTCGCCTGCTGTTCACCTTGCCTGCTGTGTAGCTCGCCTGCTGTTTAGCTCGCCTGCTGTTCAGCTCGCCTGCTCTTCAGCTCGCCTGCTGTTCAGCTCGCCTGCTATTCAGCTCGCCTGTTATTCACCTATTCAGCTCGCTTGCTGTCAAACCTCCTTCCTGTTAAGCTGTTGAACTCGCTGGCTAACCAACTCCCTTGCTATGTTGCTCTTTAGCTCGCCTCCTGTTCACCTATTCAGCTCGCCTGCTATTCAGCTCGCCTACTATTCCCTGATTCAGCTCGCCTGTTATTGACCTATTCAGCTCGCTTGCTGTCAAACCCCCTTCCTGTTAAGCTGTTGAACTCCCTGGCTAACCAACTCCCTTAGTATGCTGCTCTTCAGCTCGCCTCCTATTCACCTATTCAGCTCGCCTGCTATTCAGCTCGCCTGCTATTCACTGATTCAGCTCGCCTGTTATTCACCTATTCAGCTCGCTTGCTGTCAAACCCCCTTCCTGTTAAGCTGTTGAACTCTCCGGCTAACCAACTCCCTTGCTATGCTGCTCTTCAGCTAACCTCCTGTTCACCTATTCAGCTCGCCTGCTATTCACCAATTCAGCTCGCCTGCTGTTCACCTATTTAGCTCGCCTGCTGTCAACACCCCTTCCTATTCAGCTGTTCAGTTCGCTGCCTATCAAACTCTGTCCGTGTTAAGCTATTGCACTCCTCCGCTGTCAAAGTCCCTTTCTACTCGACTGTTCAGCTCGCTGCCTATTCAGCTGTTCAGTTCGCTGCCTGTCAAACTCTGTCCCTGTTAAGGTATTGCACTCCCTGGCTGTCAAACTCCCTTTCTATTCGGCTGTTCAGCTCGCTGCCTTTCAAACTCCCTTCCTATTCAGCTGTTCACTTCGCTGCCTGTCAAACTCTATTCTTGTTAAGCTGTTGCACCTGCCGGCTGTCAAACTCCCTTCTTTTTCAGCTGTTTAGCTCGCCTGCTGTTCACGTATTCAGCTCGCCTGCTCTCAAACTCCCTTCTTATTCACCTATTCAGCTCGCCATCTGTCAAACTCCGTTACTGTTCTACTGTTTATCTCGCTTGCTATTCAGGTTTTATACTTATCGCCTATCAAACTCCCTTGCTGTTCTGCTGTTTGCCCCGCTTGTTATTTAATTCCACTGCTGTTCAGCCGTTCAGCTCGCCTGCCTTTTGCTATGTTTGTTGTTCAACTGTTCTATTATGTATTTTGATTACTATTCCGCTTCTATATTGAGAATGTAAGAATAATATATACTTAATAATAATATCCATTGCATTTGTATGCAGGCGCTATTAATATCTGAAAGATATATGTGAGACTAGGTGTGATATTATAGACAATATATTAAAGGTACTCAATATTAAATTAGATATTTTACGCATGCATATTTGTAAAAAATCTAGTACTTTAGCTACATAGGACTAAAATTCCAGCCAATGAGCTTCAAGGCCAAGCTTATGTATTAGACATATATGATGGATTTAATCATATACTGAAAACTATAGCTAACTTCTAGCATATAAGTTTTATATTTACATTTTTACTGACAAAGCCATAAATCTATAGTCAACCCAAAATACCTATAACCCCATCTTCAACCTTCATAACGTTACATATCGCAAATCTAAGTAATAATAAGTAATCCAAAACCAGAAGAAAAAACCTACATAGTGTAGTCTAAGGATAATATCAAGAGGCTTATAGAGTAGATAGAGGAAAATAAAGAGGTATTATAAAAGCAGCAAAAGAAATAGCATAAAAATATCAAAGAGGAGGTTTTTGCAGATGAGGGTATTATAGTTAATTGAATTTAAGACAAGTTCTCCAATATCCAATCCCATACCCAATCATTATATAGATCAATTTGAAGTATAATTTTCAAATCTTCTATGACTTTCTAGATCTTCTCTAATATCTGTAATTTATATTTGATTTAAGGTATATAGTTGTATAGTTGGTACATATATATATATATATATATATATATGAAATATATATGTATATGGAGATGTATATGTAAGTATGCATAAGTATATATGATAACTTTTGGGTATTTAGTTAATAAATTTATATTTTGGCTGAAAATAGCTAGACTTACATAATATTACATCTATATTAGACATTACACAAATACCTAAATTTAATATTAAATACCCCTATTATTAATCTATAGTATCTAAAAGTTAATTATATATATTACTAACTTCTCTAAAGTATAGAATATATATAATATATTTAAGAATATACCTATTATAGGTAATCCATCCATAAAGGTGTAAGTTATATATAATATATTTTAATAGAAGGGTTATATCTAGATACAAATTTATTAACTCCTGGACTTCATAATTTTCAATTTGTATATAGAGTATCTTAAGTATCTGAAGCATTAGATATTAATTAAATTTTTTACTGATATACTTATATAGATTATATATATAAAAGCTATTATATTGGGTAGAAAAGATATAGTCTTTAGACCAATCAAAAATTAGGGAAAAAAGGATATTAAAGTACTTTTGAGGAATAAGGAGTAATCAAGACAGTATACCCTAAAAAGTATAATAGAATAAACAAAGTTGGATTGCTTCAATAAGATTAATGGGAGAGATATTCTGAAAAAAGTTATAAAAAGAGTAAAAGAAGAGGTAAATAGATTAGTGGAAGAACTTAAGGCTTTTATTCTAAAATACTTAAGAGAAGAGAGGGCCTTATGAGTATCAAATAAAATCCTAATAGTAAAGAATAAAACAACTATAGAGTATATCCTTAAGATTATTTCTACTGAGATAATAAATTAAGACTTTACAAAAGTAAGAAACATTCTTATATTAATGGTATTATCTATTCAGAAAATTGAAGAGAATAAAGAAGTAAAGGCTATAGCAGTATATTTAGGGGATAGAATAAGGTTATAGGAGATTAGAATGCTAAAAATAAAGAAGGTAGCAATATGAGGAAGCCTTATTATAAGCTAGATTTGGGAAGACAATGATAAGTCAGATTGTGAGAGAATACTTAAACACTCTAGAAGGAAAAAGAAAAGGCATATACTAGAGGACTATCTATAACAATTAGGTAAGGACTTAATAAGCCTTAGAAAAGTATTTTGCCTTGTATCTATTAAGGAGGGTATAACTTAGAAACTCTTGCAAATAGGAAGAGAAGTCCTTAATTTATAAGTATAAGAAAAAAACTCTAATATTGAGATCGAAAATATATTATAGAAAGGTTATATATATATTATGGCCAATAAAAGATCTAGAACTTTAAGGGAGAATATATATATAGTAAAGAGGTTATCTATAGAGAAGGTAGAGAAAGCTATATGAATAACTTTGGAGAAGACTAACAAAGTATATGGAATAGAAGAGGATAATTCTAATATCATAGAGGAAGGTAAAATAATAGAAGATAAACTTATATCTAAAGATAGGAAAATAATATTAGATTCTTACAAGATACCCAGTGATAGCAAGAGTATATAGACTCTAGTTAATAATATCATAGTGAATTTTAAGATAATTAAGGAGGTCAGTTTAATTAAGGAGAGAAGGTTATATATAATTAGGAAAAACCTTATAGTAGTAAGGTCAGTACTCTATATAGTAAAAATAATATTAGACTAAAGACTAGCTATTAATGGTATAGGGGCCAACTTCTGAAAGAAAATAGAAAATGTGGTCAATAAGAATAGAAAGACAGATAAGAAATTAATACTTAAAAAGGTAAAGAAAGAATATAATTAGATAAAAAAAAGAGAGTTTTAATATTAGAAGAAGTATCTTAGGAGATAAAGAAGTTTATTAAGATAGTAATAATTCTAGCTACTTTGAATAAAGTAGGCATTTTGGAGGACTGTGAAAAGGTATGAAAGCTATACATAAGGAGACAAGCCTAGGTAATAAAAGCTAAAAGAGCATCAGCAGAAGTTAAGAAGATTATAGTAAAAAAAAAAGAGGATTTTACTCTAAAAAAGAAGGTAGAGGAGGTAAAAGTGTTACGGATCATCCTCTTGCCTTACCCTTCGACCTCCCAGCCCCGGTGCTATACTGGCAACCCATGCACTCGCCAGTATATGTTCGCATCCGGCTTCACTTGATCTTGACCTAGTATGACTTCGCTGTGTTAATCCTAGTCTTCTAGCTAGTGTCCCTACCTTAGTAATATTACCACTGACCCTGGACCCTGACCTGCTAGATTACCGACCGTATCCCGGAGATCTTAAGCTAGGTACCTGCCCACTAGAACCCGTCCGAAGGTTCTACCAGAACCTCGCCTTTGTATTTGTCACTTGTCGTTATTGTCCCCTAGAATGTTCTCGCATCCTTTCGCTTGACATTCCGTGGGATGCTGGCTCCTTCCTTATGTCTCTGTTTACTTCCTTATGTCTCTGTTTACTTCCTTATATCTCCATATGCTTTCTCTTGCCTTCTCTCCAGTTCTTCTGTGTCACTAGATCTCCATATATAGAGGTCGCTTCCTCCCCTCTCATTCTCTTCTCTCCTCATGCAACAACTCATTCACTCTCCTATACTTAGTTATTACAATAAATACACCCCCCTTAGAGCGTAGCTCAGACTCTGTTGTCTATGTCCCCCTCTCCAACATAGGCGTAAGCATACTTACATGTATGTCACCCATCACCTGCGATGCAGATGATACTCTGACCATTCATAATACTTTGTTGCGTAATATATAGTCTCCACTACGCACAATGTCTACTCAACTGTCTACCATACCAGATTCATGGTGTGCACTTGCTGCAGCTCTGTCAGCCAATACCCTCTCCACACCTTCGGCCTCCCCCGACTTCCCTGCTGCTATACTCGTACTATTTTATAGCCCTATCTATGAAGCACACTTTGCTGGAGTCCGCTCCAGCCGAGGTGTACCTACAATATTCCAAATACCTGAGTCTGGAACAACAGCCACTACTCAAGTACTTTAGGTCTACTTTAACCGAGGTTATGAATATGGCCTCACAACTACGCCTCTACCTCAAGGCACCACTGTAGCACAATCATCTTCCCGTACGCTAAAAATTTATGAGCCTGAAAACTTCGATGATACTTAATCAAAGTTCATATGGTTTATGACTAAACTGTCCCTGTTTTTCTTCTCCGACCTACTCCGATACTCCAATGATGCTGCTAAGATCGCTTATGCAGCCTTCTACTTGACAGGCTCCACTGCTGATTGGTTTGAGCCTCACCTCAATAAAACTGATAGAATAATTAGTTTTGATACTTACGAAGACTTCGCTACAGCATTAAAATTTAAGATACTAGAGGTCTAGGATAGAGAAGGCTAGAAAGTTTCTAGCCAAATATAGTAAGATTAGAAACTTCTAATAGGGGATCTTATGGACTAGTTGAAAAAAGCTTTTTATAGGTTTAATAAAAGCAATTACTATATGAGAGGTAGAGTTAGGATGGAGAAGCCAGAAAAATTGGAAGAAGAAGATAAACAAATTATAGTATCAGGCCCTAAGAAAGTATATAGAAGTAGTAAGAAAAGCAAGAAGAGAAATGGTATTTAAAATAGCGAGGGTAGAATCCCTAAGGATAGCCTTAGATATTTGCCAGAATACATTAATTATGAGGATTATGGGTGACTTCTACTTATTAGGAGACCTCTTACCAGATGAAGTATGTAGGGATGATATCTCCTATATAGGCATTCTTGTGAAGTAGGTGATAGTAATAGTAGGTAATAAGAGAAGGTTCCTATTACTCAAGAGAACCACTCTCTTGTATTAGATATTGGTCCTAGACTTAGTGGTGGAAGTAGATAGTAAGATAGAGAGGTAATAGAAAAAAATAAGATATCATAAAGTAGAGAAGAAGGTATAGTTTTTGGATGGCAGTAGAGTCAAGAATGGAGGCATGGGCGATAATAGTTATAATAAAGTGACTGAGCTAGTAGGAAGACTTGGTTATATAGCAATAGTATGGAATAGGAAGATCAGGGGTATACAGGATACTATAGATGGAGCTTATAGGGATAAAGAGGTCTTAGTCCTTATAGACTCTCAGGCAGCCATAAAGTCAATTATTAAGGTAAGTAGAAGAAGTAAAGCTAGGATGGCTAATATAGCATGAGTTATATAGAGGTTTTCTAAAGCTAATATTAAAATCTATTTTAGCTAAGTAAAAGCCTATATAAGTATCAGAGAAAATAAAAAGGCTGACAGTCTGGCTAAGAAAGATGCTACTAGAAAAAATGAATATATAATTACTGAGGGGGGTGTAAAGCAGTAGTATAAAGACAAGTGTAGGCAAAAGAGGAAGGTAAGGGGCTTTAGCATAGGAAAAGTGATTTGATAGAATAGGAAGGCAGTAGTAAACTACTCGTAGTACCGCAGTGGCAAGGGTGACTTGGTTGTATGAAAGTAGAGATTGAGAATAGAGGATATAGATATATCTTACTATGTATATGGAAGACATGACAAAATTGGGGAGTGTGTGTCCCTGAAATATTGAGAAAATAAGTAGTTAGGTAGGAGATTTAGTTCATGGAAGGAAATTGATTACCTAAAAGTAATAGTAAAGAAGGAAATAGTAGACAGGACTAAGGTCCCTATCGACTTAGTAGAAATCTTCTTTTCTAATCTTCGATTATATTGATCAGAGTATAGAGGATAAGAGTATGAGATAAATAGTGAAGAAATAGAGTCAGGAAGAGTGTATATATTTAGTTTTGCTTTAGAAATAGGAGGCTTGGAGCATTAAGCCCATCTAAACCTCACCATAGTAATACTGTATATAAGTAATAAATATAAAAAAAAAAAAAAAAAAAAAAAATAGTTACCCTGATTTAGCAATGATCGTAAATTATAAATAAAAGTAAAAAAAATTAGCTGGTAAAAGTGGGAATTGAAGTCAGATTATAGATCATTTTCTAAATTGGATAGTATACCAGTACTATTGTATAGAGGTTGAACTAAGGTAAGAAAGCAATTCCAAAGAAGATTGGAGAGATAGTTGAGAAGGAAATTCTAAAGAAAACTAGAGATATAATATTGAACTTGAATTTTCAAAATAGGTTGAAGTGAAGATTGTATTTATTATGCTAGATGCTTAGTCTATTAACAGTAGTTCCTAGTGTAGAGAGGTTAAAGGTATAATAACTGTCATATATACTTGATATCATACAACTACTTCTTTAGTTGATTTGAAGCCTCAATAATCAATAATGGTTGATGAAGCTATACTAACTATTATTGAGTAGGTTTTTGCTATTGTTACTCTAGTTCTTCTTATCATTTCTTCTATGGACTTATATAATATTAGCTCTAATCTCATATAAATCAAATAGAATACTCAAAGAAATACTCTATCAACTTACTAATATATTTTCTAACTCTATACTAATTAATCATCTATTAGCATATATATTCATACTTTTAGATTAAAGGCTCTCCGATACCTTAAGCAAGTAATAGGATTGATTTAGTGCATATTTTGAGAGTTCATGATTAGTGCTTGAAGCTGTTCTAAGTATCAGTAATAGTATTACATTTGTAGATAGTTAATACTTAGTAGGTCTAATCATATAGTTACCCTCACTAAGAATACTAGTGTATAAGATATCTAGTAAATGAAATTATAACAAACTTTATTCCAATTAAAGCAGTTCTATATCTAAGAGTAGGGGTTTTAGGTTTAGAGTAGTACGATGTATTTCTATTGAGAGTGCTATATATAACTACCTAAAAGATAGTTCTACAAGAGTCTATAGATAATAGAATAATAGGAGTGACTCTATATGCTCTCTAGTATTGGTTGTACTTACCTAAATGCCTCAAAGGGAGCTTGAAGAGAAATATGTATATATAGATGTATATATGTATATGTATTTAGTAAAGGCCAGTCGTGCATCTAAAGGAGCAAACTACGGCTCGATAGTAAACTCATAATGATCACGTGACAATACTGATTTCAGGGTAACTAAGTAGTGTAAAACCTTTGCAGCTTGAACAACTAATCTTATCTAGGTGGCATTGTTAAAACTTGGAACTAGCATGTCTGAAACGCGCAGAGCGGGACGCGTGTGGACGGGTCGAAGCTAAGTCCATAAGTGGGGAAAAGTGTGGTATGATGCCACGAAGATTACGTTACTAATAACCATTGATCTTTTTTTTTTTTGGTAAATCAGTACCCGTATTCGAGGCAGCGCATCCCCCGAGGTTAAGCCTGACGGGATTATCCAACCACCGGGCCGCTCCCTGCCCCGTATCTACGTATATGACCAGATACCCCACGGAATGAATATACACCCCCAACGCTAGAACAAGAGATACATAGGAGATCACCTCCGCACTGCCTCCGCCAGCTTCTCACACCACTCCAGGTCTTCCCATATCTGTTCCCACTTCCGCCCCTTCCCGTCAGCCACCCCGGCACAACCCAGCAAGTGCGCCGCATTCTGCGCTATCCTCGAGGCCTCACACAACCCACACAGAGGGTCCTCTGTTCTGCCCACCTTGTGTAGCCACCAGCGTTGCGGTCCGCGGTCTGTGACTATATATGTCAACCCCCGCAGCACCTCGCGGTTCCTCTTCGCCTGCTTGAAGGGTCGTCCCATGGGAAAAGCCTGTCGGATATGCCTGCCGGCGTAACAATGTCAGGTCGTAGCATCCTCCTGCCCACCCATGCCGCCTCCTTCGCTTTCCTGTCCGCCCTCTCATTTCCCTCATAACCATTGTTCTTAGGATGCAGGCAACCTCCACAACTAGGTCTATAGCCTAAATGCACTCGTAGAATTCAAATTTGCATTAGCGACCTCTCAGAGTTGACCTGGCCTCTCTATTGGGCTCACAATCTCAGCGGCGCTCACAATTCCCCCTTCTACCCTGAATACCTCTGACCCCTGCTACCCTTGACTATACATAGCTGTTTATAACATAACCAGGTGCCCCATATGTCCTCTCTATAATTCCCATAAGTATAATGCATTAACCAACTTGTGACTGTATTACATGTTGAGGAAGGTTGGAAATAATATCACACCCTCGAACCTGTACCCTCGGTATAGTATTTCCTACACCTTAAAAGCGTCATGTAAGCTATTCGCAATTTCGACTCTGTAGCCAACCTGTGTGGCAGCCCCCTCACTCCTCCGAGCCTCAACACTCTCAATTCGAGCTCTCTTATTGCCAATTTAGGCTTAACCGACAGCCCAAGCTTTCCGTAAAAAGTTCCGCAATGGCAGTCTGCTAGTGCTATGGAATATGCCGCCTTTGAACCTCTCTCTTCCTCTTCTCTTAAGGCCCCAAAACCTTCTTGTAAGACGTATCACTAGTCTTAATTAGGTATAATAGCGTATAGGCCACTATTGGGCATAGTAAGCAAGTCCTTAAACTTGGCACAGCTGCCTTAATCTGCTCACTTGAGCCTAGTTAGTAATAACAAATAGGAGTGCCTTGAGAGGATTATTGAAGAAGGTGGGATTCAAAGGTGGTATTTCCTAAGAAAATCAGCAAAACACAATTGCAATATGTATGAAGGGCTATATTGGCCATGCATGGGAGAGCTTGGATTACAAGTGCTGAGGCTGTAAAGGGGAGGAGGCGCTTAAGCGCTTACCACATAGGCTGGCCATACCACCCTTGAGGTTGTACATATGAGTAAGGGGAAAGCGGGGCATATATACTTACGAATTGAAATTCAGCTGGGTTGCCACGAGTAGGCCATGCCCAATCCGACTGCAAGGTATATAGTCTAAATCTATTGTACTAAGTAAGTGGAGTCATGCATAATTCACTTTGCCCAGCCGAATGAGGTCTTGCACATTGTCGTAGGTAGTTTGTTGGGTATGGTTATCAAAATACACCAGATCTCGCAAAAGATACATTGTATACCTTGTGTTGTTATCCGGGATGGATATCTTCTGGTCCGTTGCGGAATTGCAGGGCCGTTCCGGAATGGCATATATGTGCACTCTACTAGGCAATGTACAAAGGCAAATTGAGTGGAAACTGAGTCTGTTATTTAATACATAATTAAAGCTTAAAGCTCCGCATGTCCAAACCTCCACCTATTGAATTATACCTTCGCGTTGCCCGAAACCTCCACCTATTCAATCATACCTCCGCTTGCTCCAAAACTCCGTATATCTAAACCTCCCCTTATTGAATTATACCTCTGCTTGCCCCAAACCTCCGCTTGCCCCAATCCTCCGCTTGCCCCAAACCTCCACTTGCTCTAAAACTCCGCATATCCAAACCTCCCTCTATTCAATTATACTTTCACTTGCCCCAAACCTCCATCTATTCAATTATACCTCCATATGCTTAAACTTCCACTTGTTCAATTAATCCATTGCTCAATATTTGGGCCGAATTAGAACATGAATGATGCCTTAAGCCAGTATGACAATGAGTAGTACATAAATGCCCTTCCTTTTTGCATTGGCAGTGATGGTCTGCACATTGGCCCTTGCATTTGCAGCAAACTACAGATCTAGTAGACCCAAGGTGTGCAACTTCATGAAGAGACTTTGGCTTTTGCATTTGCCAGGTTGATGGGATAGACTCAAGGTAATTTGGTCTAATACTAGAAGGAAGCCGCTCCAATTCTCTAGTAGGATAGTATTAATCCAATAACCCATACTCATAATATAGCTGATGTTGGTTAGAATAAGGCTTATAGACAACTCTACAGAAAATTTGGCGATAGTCGGTTGAAACTCGATCAATATTAGGAATGTGTAAGCTAACAAGATCACTAATTGTAAAGGTATCTATTTTGCACTGTTGAAGATATCGATTTGCCATTTGCTTGCAAGCTATTGTAGTACGTTTGCGAACTTTTGCTAGTATAATATTGGTACTAGAAAGTTGAATTAGAGTAGATTGAGGTTTATCTTGATTATCTTCCTTATCTCTCTCTTGCTCATCATTACTATGATGAATGCTTCAATTGCACTGCGAGATGGAGCGGAACCTAGGGGGTGAAATTGATCCAGATCAATATCACTATTATCTTCTACCACTAACATTGTAGTAAGAGCGGAAATGTCGCAGTATGCTGGTAATGTTGTGGTGTGCAGAGTATGTTGCGGTGTGCAGAGTATGTTGCATTAAGGAGTATGTTGCGTTGAGGAGTATGTTGCGTTGAGGAGTATGTTGCGTTGAGGAGTATGTTGCGTTAAGGAGTATATTGCGTTGAGGAGTATGTTGTATTAAAGATGTTGCGAAGAAAATTTTCACTAAGTAAAGGTTTCCATTCCGTAATGGACCGGAATGGACCGAATTCCACAACGGACCAGAACAGATATATGTTACATAGCTAGCTCCTAGCGACTGAGAAAGTATTTCCAGGCCCACGAGGTCCATCCGGTGTCTGTGCACAAATTTAATTGTCTTGACATGGCAGCACTCCATATCTATAAAGTTATCTTTACCAATTTCCATGAAGGTAATCGGTTTGCCCTGACCAGCCTCGGGTCCTCAAGAGGTAGGCTTGATATCGATCCCTCGTCATACGACCCTTAAGGTTGTGCATACTAGTACTGAGTTTTTAAAAAAAAAAAAAAGATATCGATCCGAACCTCTGCCAAAGCAAGCGGTATTCAGCAACCGTGTTTATGTTCATGCATACAAGAGTCAGATTATCGGTAGTTTACATGTACACACACCCTGCAGTAATTGATCGTTTTCAGCGTACTCAGTCTGAAATGAATCATCTCTGCCATGCTTGGACATATGCGTCGATCGGGATAATTATTAAGTGATAGTTCGATGCCTGGCGCAAAGCATCTCAGCAGGTTGCACCTGTCCTGCGATGGGATCTCCCTGTGCTTACCTATTTACTGAGCACGCAATTGAAAACCTCACGGTTCTTTGTCATGTGCCCGAGAGTCACCTCCGAGACTAATCCTAAATTGGGCAGTACCCAAGTCCAAAGTAGGTATTGCCTCAAATGGGAGGATACTCCAGTCACGTGCCATCTAGTCAACGCTTTATAACGCCAAGGATAACGACATCTCAACGTCAACTCCACACTCCCGGCTGCGATGTAGCAATTTCATCATCTCAGGCCCGTGGACGACCGCGGTTGGAGTAGCGTCGCCGTTGTTCCGTGGCCGATCGACGTCCTAAGATTCGCATGGAACAAGGTCCGTCTGCATTAAGATTACCACAAGTGCAGTCGCTCGTACCGGTACTGTCCCTCCCTAATCGAGTTATGTCATGTATACCGATCTACTGCATGGTTCTCCATGGGAACACTGAGTCATAGGAGTTGAACGACTTTTAATTACCTCCATCCCGGACGCCTACCTATTCTAACAGCATTAATGACCTAAAGCACTACTATATACCCCTCGATACCCGCAGGGAAGCCTTGGTGGCAGCGACGGCTGACAGCCATCAATGACCGAGGGAATATTCTATCAAAGCCGTGAGATGGAACCGGTGGGTGTTAGTTTGAGCCACATTATCACACAATGTACCTCTTGGGTGACAAGATGAGGGAGGTCATTGGATATCGGATAAATATGACTTCAGTAATTGAGAACTGGCTTGTCTAGCGATTTCTATCCGCTCCATTTATGGAACCGAAGGAGAAGCCGGCGTGAAAGAGGCTGAAGAGCTCGACTCGAGCATGTTGGGTTGATGGTTGAGGGTCACATCGTGTAAAGGTGTAACGGCAGAGTCGTCTACCTTGAACTATCTTGCTAGACAAGTTCTGAATGTGGTGGGAAACGTCATACTTGGGACCAAAGTGCGACAAGGGGCGAGATTCCTATGGGAACTTGTGTTTGGTGGAATTTGCCAACAAGTGAATAGTCACAGAGAGTGTCCAGCACAAAGGATATAAACCCCTCTACTCTCCCATCCTTTTTCCCCTCTCTCATCATCAACTGAACATTCTCAGCTGCAATAACAATTACTACTTCTTCGATACACACTATATTCTATAATCGCAATCATGGTCAACTTCACCCCCACCGTCACAGCCGCTCTCATGGCGCTGTACATCACCTCCATCTCCGCCCTCCCTTCGTACTCCTACAACACCGGTTACAACTCCAACTCCAATGCCGACGTCAGTAACAATGTTAACAATAACGTTAACGAGAACTCAAATTACAACGCAAACAGCTACGACGCGCATCGCTATCCTCTCGTCGGCGAAGAATCCCAGGTTGAAGATCTGACCAAGCGACGTGTTTACGGCTATAGTTACAACCGTAACCAAAATCAAAATACGAATATCAACCAGAATACGAACATCAACCGCAATATTAACCGTTATCGCGGTGGATATCGCGGTGGATATCGCGGTAGATATCGCGGTGGATATCGCGGCAGATATCGTGGTGGATATCGCGGCAGATATCGCGGTGGATATCGCGGTAGATATCGCGGTGGACACCGTTATCCTCCAGAAGAGGAGCAAGTGGACCTTGAGAAGCGTACTTTGATGAACACGTACCCTGTTACTGGGGTCCCAATGCATCGATATAGAGCTTACGCTCTTGCTAATCCTCCTGAGGAGCAAGAAGAACAGGACGAGGGAGAGGGTATTGAGAAGCGTAGGATTCATAGGGCTTATAGGATCGGCTATCCAAGTCATTACGGTTACAGTACTGCTCTATATCCTCCAGGTGAGGAGCAAGAGGAGGAGGGCGCCGACCAGGAAGAGGAGCAAGGCGATGAGGGCGCCGACCAGGAAGAGGAGCAAGGCGATGAGGGCGCCGACCAGGAAGAGGAGCAAGGCGATGAGAAACTCGACAAGCGAGACTTGGTGAGAACCCTTAGTTACACCCCCCGCGTTCGCACTTTCAGGACTTGGAGCAGCCCCGCTATCCGCACGTTCGGGGCTGCCGGCCTTCGCAGCTATAGGGCCTGGGTCTTCCCACCAGAGGATGCTGAAGGTCAAGAGCAGGAGCAGCTTCCAGAGGAGGGTGTCGAGCAGGAAGAAGAGCAAGGAGATGCAAATCTCGATAAGAGGGCGTTGATGAATACGTTGAGATATACCCCTAGAGTCCGCACTTTCAGGACTTGGAGGACTCCTGCTATCCGCACGTTCGGGGCTGCCCGCCTTCGCAGCTATAGGACCTTGGGCTTCCCACCAGAGGATGCTGAAGGACAAGAGCAGGAGCAGCTCCCAGAGGAGGGTGTCGAGCAGGAAGAAGAGCAAGGAGATGCAAATCTCGATAAGAGGGCGTTGGTGCATACGTTGAGATATACCCCTAGAGTCCGCACTTTCAGGACTTGGAGGACTCCTGCTATCCGCACGTTCGGGGCTGCCCGCCTTCGCAGCTATAGGACCTTGGGCTTCCCACCAGAGGATGCTGAAGGACAAGAGCAGGAGCAGCTCCCAGAGGAGGGTGTCGAGCAGGAAGAAGAGCAAGGAGATGCAAATCTCGATAAGAGGGCGTTGGTGCATACGTTGAGATATACCCCTAGAGTCCGCACTTTCAGGACTTGGAGGACTCCTGCTATCCGCACGTTCGGGGCTGCCCGCCTTCGCAGCTATAGGACCTTGGGCTTCCCACCAGAGGATGCTGAAGGACAAGAGCAGGAGCAGCTCCCAGAGGAGGGTGTCGAGCAGGAAGAAGAGCAAGGAGATGCAAATCTCGATAAGAGGGCGTTGGTGCATACGTTGAGATATACCCCTAGAGTCCGCACCTTCAGGACTTGGAGGACTCCCGCTATCCGCACGTTCGGGGCTGCCCGCCTTCGCAGCTATAGTGCCTGGGGCTTCCCACCAGAGGATGCTGAAGGACAAGAGCAGGAGCAGCTCCCAGAGGAGGGTGTCAAGCAGGAAGAAGAGCAAGGAGATGCAAATCTCGATAAGAGGGCGTTGAAGATGCTGAGATATACCCCTAGAGTCCGCACCTTCAGGACTTGGAGGACTCCTGCTATCCACACGTTCGGGGCTGCCCGCCTTCGCAGCTATAGGACCTTGGGCTTCCCACCAGAGGATGCTGAAGGGCAAGAGCAGGAGCAGCTCCCAGAGGAGGGTGTCGAGCAGGAAGAAGAGCAAGGAGATGCAAATCTCGATAAGAGGGCGTTGGTGCAGACGTTCAGCCATATCCCTGGAGCCCGCACCTTCAGGACTTATAGCACCCCCGGTATCCGCACGTTCGGAGCTGCTGGCATCCGCACCTTCGGTACTTCTAGCTTCCCACCCGAGAGTGCCGAGGAGCAGCTTCCAGAGGGTGAAGAGCATCAGGAAATCGAGGGAGAAGACAAAAACCTCGTCTAGAGAAGCGCGGTCGTGATGACTGTGGCTTTGGGGACCAGGAAGTGAACGAGCAGTTGGAGATCTTTGCCTGTTGAGAGGAATGGGTAGGGAAAGAGGACATCATCGTTTGGAGGAGGGGATGTAGGCATAATAATATGGACAGGGATTGAAGTAGAAAAGGAGGAAACAATGGCGTTATGTATTTTTGCTTTCCGAGTTTACTGAGTAATCAGTATGAAATAATCATGGAAATATCGAAAAAAAAAATTTTGTCCAGATTATTTCGCGACTACATTATGAGTAAGGTGATTACATTGCTTCTATTGTAGAACATTTGTAGTTTCTCAACAATAATGCGGGTGAAATTCTGTAATCAAAGCAAGGGAATATCAGTTTGGTATATTAGCTTTACACTTTACACCAAAAACAACCTATATGTCAAGATGTTTAAAAACCACCAATAATCACATAAAGCCCATACTTATCAAGGCCATAACGCTATGTACCTGTATTTTGTTATCACGCGAGTTTGTGGGCAGTGGAGATACGTCATGGATGTCATGACAAGTATCTTCCCCATACAAATCTGTATAGCGGTGTCTCGTACCCTCCCTCACCTTCTCCGACTTTCACAACGATCCAGTGCAAAACCAGATGTGCCGGTATCAGTTATGTGGAGTTCAAACTTCTTGTTTGACCACCTAAGCTCCGTGAAGGGAAGAGGTATTTTATTGAATGGCCCAAAGCTCGAAATGGCAATTTGGCATAGTATGTGTCAATGGTGGACAGTATCATGCTTCTCAATATGTGGGAATTGAGAATGAAACTCGTGGCATAATCCTTGCTCGAAAAGATTCATTGAACCTTTGCTTTGTGTAAACTCGTGTATTGTATGAAATCTAATGATATCTTCGCGTGCCGTGGAGTGTATTGGATGATGTGCTTCTCGAATTCTAGGTTGAGCATGTGTGTATATACAGCATGTACTACGTGCTTGGAGTATAGAATAAGTCATCAGAAATAGACCCAAGATGAAGTTCGGATGCATATTCAGGCGGACAAATTGCGCAGTTAGTTATGCCTGGAGTTACGCGTTTTCACTGCAAGCCTATGGTGGGGCTAGTCTGGTTTGGTTCAGCGAGGTTGGGAATTTCCGTAACGAGTAGTCGACATGGTTGCTAGCCAAATTTGTATACGGTAGTGTGGCTGTTAGTCGAGTGGCCAAGTACTAGTGGTCAATAAGAGTCTGTAGAGCCCTGTATCATGTACGGGAACTTTCTGTATCACACCTTGGCATCTTGGCGATAGCGCTCATTGGCCGACGGCTTTTTGGCGTCACAGAGTTTCAGACTTAGAGCCTGTACTGGTGACGGCAGGTTTTTGTGCCGTCATCTACAGAAAAAAACCTGTACTTTTCTACAGGATATCCGGTTCAACTTGCACTCGATTTCAACTCGCACAATTCAACTCGACTCGCATAATTCAACTCGCACAATGCCATCTCAACATATCAGCGCATGGTCAAGACCAGAGGTAGAGCGCTTGATCGCATGGATGGAAGACAACCAAGAGGAGCTACGGGGAAAGCAAATAACATGGCATAAGCTTGTAAAAGGTCAGGTATTCGCAGATGAAGACCATATTACAGTCAAGAGAATTATGAATAAGGCTACAAGTATGAAGCGATCATGGAAGGATGCTCGAGCAATGCAACAGCGCTCAGGATAGGGGGTTAAACCTGAAAATAATGAAGCTTCTATTAATGAAGCTCTTGAGCGGAAATGCGCATTCTTTTGGAGATTGGATGAAATATGGGGGTCACGTCCAAACATGACACTGGTTGGAGGTAGTGAATCTATTGCTCCGAGATCTCAAATACCTTCAGAAATACATACCCTCGGAAATACCTTCGGAAATACCTTCGGAAATACCCTCGGAAATACTCTCAGAAATACTCTTCGAAATACCCCCACTCTATGTCCACTCAAAATAGGATGCTGAGGCCATCGGACATAATCAGGAACTAGTCGAGCTAGCAAGTTGATTGTTCGCCAGGTATATGCCCATACTGTGCCTTTACCAATATTCAGTGCAATGTGAGTTCTTCCTCTGGTACCTCCACATCCTCCAAAAACATAAAGAGCTACTGCAACTTGTTGATATATAGGTCTCGGAGGTCATCTTGTCTTACTTCGGACCCAATAACCTTCTCCACCAGCAAGTGTCAATACTTCAACAACCTGCCAGAAAGAGGCTCGATGCATGCAGAATAAAGAAAGAAATGCAGTATTAGGATAGTCTTGTATATAGGCTTCAAGAAGATCAATATCATGCCGACCTGCACCTGTATTGTGGGATAGTAGGTACCGGTCAGAAGCAATGACCTCTCGCAGAGTTAATAAGTCCTCAAGGTCTTCCTCATAATCATTCTCGTCTTCTGATTCTGATGCTAATGCATAGGCACATACAGTATTTTCAGCTTCAGTTTCAATTTGATATAGAGCTTGAGCTTTTTCCGTTGTTCGAGGCATGATTGTAGGTGGTGATAATATCTACATCATGTCATTAACAGGAAATTAATTTAAGCCGGTCAATATGTTTCAGTTATTTTGGTTAGTGCGTGGCTTGCGCTAAATCCCCCGTACATGATACAGGATTCTACAGATACAGTACTGCATCACGTGCCGCCAACGATGTTTGACGGCGCCAAGCCACAAAGGCCACAAAGCCACGAAACGCCATAAAGCGGTTGGTACGTAGATTTGTGTCGATTTGATCTACTGGTGTGAAAGAGCCACGGGGACTAGTCTCTATCTACACCTAGTTCCTCTACAAAACATGTCGCCAGTGCGGAGTAACGTAATTCGGCCGTTTTTGTTTATTATCTCTGCTTTGGTTGTGAGGTCATACCCGTGCTAGTAATATACCCGAGGAGGAGGAGCTTTCGTTTGTTCTTGTCGATGTGGCAATTATATACCCTACTTCCGCTAATCCAAGCTCTTGCGGCTTGCTCGCATGAAGTCGGCATTATGCTGACCTCACTGAGCTCAGAACGAGCCTTTGCTGGGAGCGACGGTGTTGGTGCTGGTGCTGGTGTTTTGTCATGGTAAGCCGCTTGTAGGAAAGCCACTAGTGGGATGGCTGTTATGAGGGGAATTGAGTTGAGGTCATGGTTAAGACTCAGAGTCCTATGGTGAAGATGACGATTATGGTGGTGTTGCGTTACCTGGCGTTGGGTGTACGTCTTCCTAATGAGACAGAGGTAATGGGGCATTGAGAAGTTGGACCTGAAGGTATATATACTCCCCCAATACCCACCTCTATGTTTCTCATTCTCCATCACACAATCCCATCAACTATACAATCATATCAATCGCCCACAATTCCAATATCCATCTCATACAGATACATATCTACTTTTTTTCTCACAAATATTCATCATGGTCTCTTTCTCTCCTACCCTCACCGCCGCCCTCATGGCTCTCTACATCTCCTCCACCGTCGCACTCCCCAACCCCCTCCCCAAGGCCGAAGCAGCCCCTGCTCCATACGTCCAACGTAGCGGAAACCGTAACTCCAACATTAATACCAACACCAACGTCAATATTAACTCCAACTCGAACCGTAACCGTGGTGGTAGAGGACGGGGATTCGGCCCTCCCAACGACGTTGCTGAGGAGGAGGGTCAGGAGCAGATTATTATTCCCAGCTCTAGGGAGGTAGAGAAGCGAAACAATGATGAGCAGGATTTAGATAAGCGTGCCATTTTGCGGACCTACAGCTACTTCAGAGCCCACCGTCTTCCCCCACAGGAAGGCGAGGAGCAAGAGGGGGCAGAGGATCAGCAACAAGATATAGACGAGCAAAATCTAGATAAGCGCGCTGCTTTTAGGTTGTACAGTACTCTTCGCGGTGGTCGATTTTACCACGCATACAGATTCCCTCCCAACGGCGAGGAGCAAGCGAGCCAGGAGCAGCAACAAGGAGAGCAGCAAGACAAACAGGATTTGGAGAAACGGGAATATCTCCGCACATATAGCTATGCTCCAAGCTCCCACTACTTCAGGGCTTACGCCTTTCCCCCACAAGAAGGCAAGGAGCAAGAAGGAGCCGAGAACCAACAGGATGCGGAAGAGCAAAATCTCAATAAGCGCACTTTATTCCGCACAGCAACCTACGCTCCCAATCGGGGTTATATCCGCACTTACGGATACTCCAGCACCAACGCATTCCCCCCTGAGGAGGAAGACGCCGAGCAACAAGATCCCGAGGATCAGGAGCAACAGGGTGATGAGCAGAATCTAGATAAGCGTACCCTCCTCCGCGCATATAGCTACAGCCCTGTAAACCGCTACTTCCTCGTCAAGGGTTTCCCTCCTCAGGAGGAAGGGGCAGAACAACAGGAAGAGACCGATGAGCAGAATATAGACAAGCGTGCCCTCCTCCGCCCATACAGATATATGCCAACAATGCGATACGCCAATACGTACGGGATGCCCCCTCAGGAAGGCGAGGACCAGAATAATGAAGAGCAGGAAGATTTAGAGAAGCGGGAGTATTTCCGTTCTTATACGTTCCCTGGAAGGGTTGGATCTTACCGTGCCTCTGCTGTCCCTCCGGGCGATGAGGATGCGGCGCAGCAGCCAGAGGAGGGAGAGCAGCAGAATATAGAGAAGCGTGCCTATTTCCCAAGGTATAGGTATAGGTATCGGTATCCAGCTCATAGGTATAGGTATCCAGCTCGTTACCGACACGGTTATGGGGCCCTTGCATTTCCACCCGAAGGTGAAGAGAGTGCCGAGCAGCAGCACGCAGATGAGGGCGACAAGCAAGATCTAGCAAAGCGAGGATATATCCGCAGATACGGCTATCGATACCCAGCACGCTACCGGTACGGATATAAGGCTGTCGGATTCCCACCTGAGGAGGAACAGGGAGCGGAGCAGCAGGATGAGCAAGCAGATCAGCAAGATCTAGAAAAGCGAGGATATATCCGCAGATACGGCTATCGATACCCCGTACGTTACCGGTACGGATATAAGATTGTCGGATTCCCACCTGAGGAGGAACAGGGAGCGGAGCAGCAGGGAGAGGAGCAGCAGGGAGTGGAGCAGCAGGATGAGCAAGCAGATCAGCAAGATCTAGAAAAGCGAGGATATATCCGCAGATACGGCTATCGATACCCAGCACGTTACCGGTACGGATATAAGATTGTCGGATTCCCACCTGAGGAGGAACAGGGAGCGGAGCAGCAGGGAGCGGAGCAGCAGGAGCAATCAGATCAGCAAGATCTAGAAAAGCGAGGATATATCCGCAGATACGGCTATCGATACCCAGCACGTTACCGGTACGGATATAAGATTGTCGGATTCCCACCTGAGGAGGAACAGGGAGCGGAGCAGCAGGGAGCGGAGCAGCAGGAGCAAGCAGATCAGCAAGATCTAGAAAAGCGAGGATATATCCGCAGATACGGCTATCGATACCCAGCACGTTACCGGTACGGATATAAGATTGTCGGATTCCCACCTGAGGAGGAACAGGGAGCGGAGCAGCAGGGAGCGGAGCAGCAGGAGCAATCAGATCAGCAAGATCTAGCAAAGCGAGGATATATCCTCAGATACGGCTATCGATACCCTGCACGCTACCGGTACGGATATAAGCCTGTCGGATTCCCACCTGAGGAAGAACAGGGAGCGGAGCAGCAGGGAGCGGAGCAGCAAGATGAGCAAGCAGACCAACAAGATCTAGCAAAGCGAGGATATATCCGCAGATACGGCTATCGATTCCCTGCCCGCTACAGGCTCAGGACTCATGTTCTTCCTCCACAAGAAGAGGAGCAGCAGGGAAGTGAGCAAGTTCTTGGGAAGCGTAATGACACACCCAGCGACCCATCCGAGGATGAGGAAGAGCTACCGGTAGAAGGCGAGCAAGATCAGGAGCCGGAAAGTGTCAATCTCAAGAAGCGCATCATCTATCACTATGGCAGAACCAGGTTCCGCGGCTACGGACTGCGCTATCCACCCGGCGAGGAAGAGCAACAAGATTCTGCCACTAGAGACCAATTAGAGAAGCGAAGGATCTTCCGTCACTGTATCGACAAGCGAGGCTTGATCCACCACCACTGTATCGACAAGGGTTCCAACACCTTCTTCGACCCCCCGTCCGAGGAGACCAAGGGTCTCTCTAAGCGAGCCGAGCCCAGCAACATTAACAACACCGACGAAGAGGTCTCCGACGACCATCACCAGAATAAGCCTCAGCAGGAGTAAGTACTAGTAAGATATAGCAAGGTGTGCGAAAGGAGGGTGAACAATGACAGGACAGAGGCAAGGGAGGGTTGAAAGTCGGGCGGGAATTGATATAAGTGTATTTGAAAATTAATATTATGAGAATGTTTGTACAATTTTGAATATTTAGCAAATAATACTGCTACTTTCACAAGAGATAAAACAAGTGGTGAATTGATTATAGAATTACTGTTCCTTCATTACTACTAAATAAACGACTTTTGTTGCTGTATGAGCTAGTGAAGATACTGTCTGCCATTCTGCCACTGAGTATATCAATCTCAATTGTAGAAAGATCTTCAATTTGACGTCGATGGTCTTGACATTTCCCTAGTTCCAATGAATATATATACAAAACCCCACAGTATACGTGTATTTATACAAAACTTACAGGAATCGAAGATGCCGTCTGTTTTCAATTCTGTTATGTGCCACTTGGATGCCGGTGTATATGAAAAGTGTCACATCACAAGTGACTTTCCAACACTGGTGAAAAATAATTCTGGGCATGTTTGAGCGGTAATATCGTAGCTTTGTCTGCGAGGGTTAAGCCAGCGATGTAAATGTGATATCTTGAGATGCAAAGCTAAAAATTGGGTTATGACCTCCATAGTTACGTATGTATTTCTCATCTCTTTGCATCGAATCTACTCTTCATTACAGCCTCCGCGAGTTTGACATGACTAATAGAGAAATCATGTTCTGCTTTTGATCTCAAAACTATTCCGCAGTTAGTCCACACTTTTACACGTCCCACCCGCCAGCTTGGGTTCAGGGTAATAACATAGTTTAGTGCAACGCATGCAGCAATAAGCATGGCGCTGGGATACAAGTGTAAGGAAATCGAATATGCTCAGCTGTGGCCCTGCCTGGCAAGCGATCAATTCAGAATACATAGTCGCGGAACAATCGTCGTTGGTGCCCACTGTGAATGGGAGGGGTAACGCAGTATGCGGCGCAACTTCTGGAGTGGTTGCGGATGGCAAAGGGAGCAAATGGGAGTAGATATGGGACGACCCGGAGTGGTGTGAATCACTGGCGGGGGACCTGAGAGGGTAATGCAGTTGTGCGGGATTTCTTTTGTGTTCCCTTTGATTTTGGGCTTTGGACTTGACCTGAAATTTTATTTCTCAGCTCCCCCGCCAGTGATTTACACCACTCCGGGTCGTCCAGCTATATTAGAGCGAGTACGATGTCTCTTTTTCTCTCTTCGGACGTGTATATATATTAATTTTATAATAAAAACAGGCAGATCTTCTGTAGTTCTAGTCAGATGCATCGGAGAAGGTACAGAAGGGTGCTCAATTCTGTCCAAGGATTCACTTACACATAGAAAAACTATTGTATTTTGTGCTCACTGAAACCTTCTCCAGATTTTAAGCTCGCGATTGAGGCTAGCACTATTGTACGATCCCAGTTCGTATATACGGAGAGTGTCCACATAACCATTTGTATGTTCAAAACCAAACATATAAACGATTCCGATGCTTACCACAGTGAGGACAGGCGTATAGACACCTTATACGTCAGATAGAGAACAGCACATATTGGAGCGGTGGTCCTCTGCCGAGGGACTATATCAACTGGACTGGCCATTAACTGCGTGCCTGGGGCGGGTGTATAGATGTTACGAGTTTTACCTGGAATAATGGAATTACGCTGGAAAGAAATGTACATCTAACTTTGAGTAACCCTAGCATCATCGCGCCGGGCTCGAGCCGCTCCATAATTGCTTCTTGGTCATTGTGAACCAGCTTATTGCACCGTACTTCCGGCGGGATATCCCGAGGTAGTCTCAGCACGGTGCACGTAGTTGATGTGTGTATACATACGACGAGCTAGTCCGTAATACCAGTAGTTAACGATCTTGGTTCGGTTGGAGCCCTCGGACACGAAGACTCCCCAGTCTCGCACCAGAAGCTTGCCTTCGAAGCTCCTAGTCATTTCAACCACTTGTATCTCTTCTGCGGAGATTCATATTTCACCCACTCTGCTACAAAGGTCTGTCTACCAACTGGTTCTTACTCCGCAACACATCCTTCCACACGGGAACGAGGCTACTTCCACGCAACCTCTGACTTCCATCGTCGGTATCTAGCCCTTCTTATCCCGCCCTCACAGTCGACGAATCCGAGCAGGGTACCATACCAGGCTATCTTTACCTGATCCCAGAAGTAAAGTTCCGCATTTTCCAGCTCCGAACAGTCATGCCACGCAAGCCACCCCGCCCTCCACTTGCAGCCACGGCTTCACCCCCAGATACCCAGGGAGATGACTTAGTTGATGAAAAGACCATTCACCTACCACTCGAGACCCTCAGAGCATATCTTCGTCGAATTTTGACAATTAACAAAAAAAGAGCTTTAAATTTCCATGGTAAACGAATCCGGCTCCCCCCAAGCGAAGTCCAGGAAGCAATTTTACGCATCAAAAAGGCCCGTGCTAGGACCCTTCGTAGACAACTAGCTATTCGTTCTTCGTTGTGTGATGCATCGTTACGTGCAGCACATCGAAAGAAAGAGCAAATAGAGAGACTGAAAGAGACCGTTAAGCGTCTCAAAAAGGAAAATAGAGCTTTTGAAAGGGAGCTAAAACTCTGGAAAGAGGCAAGGGAGTATACTTGGGAGAGGGGTGATTTCTTCCAAAGGCTTTCGAAGAGGACAGTAGAGAAACTAAGGGATGCAGAACAGGAGTGGGCGGAGGCGAAAAGGAACGGGGAAGATGCCAAAGAGGTGCTGAGAATCCTCAGTACTGCAATCAGGAATTATAGGAGAAATATGGAAGCTGGGAATATGCCACCAACAACTCCTGCGCCCTCTGCACCTCTTGCACCGTCTGCACCTCCTGCACCTCCTGCACCTCTTGCACCTTCTCTACCTCCTGCACCTTCTCTACCTCCTAGACCTCCTGCAACTCCTCCCCCTCCTGAGCCCTTGGGGGGTAAGTAACCTAAATCATGTCAGCAAAATAGGAGTTGCTAACATTTATGATGTTACAGCATGAGCCGGCAACTGGTGATTGAGCAGGTGGTTAAGGAAAGCTTGGAATCGGAAAGAAACGAGGAAGAGGGTAGTGTAGATGGTTTATAAAAGAAAAAATAATTGTTGGAAAGCATCTTATTATTCATACGATATCTACAGTTCCCGGGCGAGCCACTACAACAAATTATACAAATTGAATCCTGAAAGAGTCAGAAAGTATCTACGAATGGGTTAAGAGGAAATTAATATTGGCAGACGATTACCTGGCATGATAGATCTCGGAGGAAGGATTATTTATTGCTGACATGAATGAAGTATTGATAGCTGGAGCACGTGGTTTCAACTGTGAAGCCCGGGTTTGAATTGTTTTCCTCTATGATTCCTTGCCATCATATTAGTCCGCTTTCTTTTGGCCATCGAGCAGGTGGTCTTTTCTGGATGCTAAAGGCGCAAGAATTATTGTACTGTCGTTGCTCCTATAATTAGCGCTATCCATAAAGGATTTGATCTCTGTGGGGGAACATAAGGAATTTTCTTTGTGTTTTCTCGACATGATGTTATTGCTTCTTCGATTGTGAATGCCCGTCACAGTGAAGTGAAAGGCAGGTAAGGATAAATGATTAAAATAGCATAGAGATTACATGAGCACGAACTTTCCGGGGGATCATACTGCCTCTATATGACTCTCGAGTTGAGAACTCGACTACACTCAAAACTTGAGCAACTGAGGAACCTCAGCAAGTCAGCAAGCAATTCAAAGCGGCTCACGAGAACAATAATGCCCTCCCCTATCCGATCCCGAGACGGCATTTGTAGTGCCTTTTACATGCAACTTGAATCATCTATGCACAATCGACCATTCTTCTTTAGCATTCCTGCAGGATTCTCTGTCGCCATTGTGCCATATCTTAGCGAAGTCACGCTCTCTCGTCTTACGTCAACCCACCCACAGGCGATATCGACTGTCAACCCCATATACTCAGCCTCTAGACAATCCAAAATTATTTCCAAGCTCTCTCCCACAGCTTAAATTGACGTCAGGCTCGACCTCCCCTTCGATTCAAAATTGACATCTCAGCTCGATACCCTCTATTAACCCGAGATCAAACGAAAGCAGAGACTTGACCGCAGGACTGAACTTGAGGTGGAGGCGCTCTGGGGATCCGGTGGGCTGAGGTGATAGCAGGGAAGTGATATCCAAAAGTCATGACCAAAGCTCACTACGAACTACTTTGAACATGATTCAGATCAAACAGCGGAACATGTCAATCGCAAAGACTGTTGGAAAACCTGCTCAATACCTAAGAGATATGGTACGAATTGGCATAAGACTACCTGCTTCCACTCATCCTTGTGGGTAACTAAGTCCAAAACGAGAGAGGGGGTGCAGCCGAGGTTCCATATATTGGATGGAGTCTCGCTGGAAAGAATGTTTTGTGAGCGATTAATTGATTGCTTGTATTGTCCTATAATATGGGAATAGGTGATTCTTGAAATCATGACAAAATATGGGAGCAGAAAGCCTCTGTGGAACATCTATTAGCTTGCGTCGGTGATCTTGAGTTATTGGATTTCCGCTAAACCACTAACGGAGTACTACCTACGCTGATCAAGTAGTCTGGTCTAGGGCCAGTTTCACAGTACTGCCTCAAATTATCTACCCATAGATGCTCTCGTTTCAGCCTCTTCGACGGAATGAAACGCCATTGAAATTCGATTTTTGTTACTGAGATATTCAGGGAACTGCATGCGAGGATCGCGAGTGGTCTATCGCCGACTATTGAAATTCCCACACATTTTGATATCTGTTAATTAGGCATTGGTGCATTAAATGTAGCCTGTAGTAGCTATTGCTTTGTATAACTATACTCCACAGTCAGTCCCAAGCTCATATGCTGCAACTAGGTGCTCGGGTGGCCGGAATAGTAATAATCTCGGAAGGTTGGAGATATCTTCCCTCGTGTCTTTCCCTCGTGCGCAGAGAGCTTCCCCGATGTCATGGTCTAGACCATATCATAGCTGGCGGTTTATTAAGAGACCGTTACGTTACCTTTATAAACCAATATAAAACCACGCATCAAATCATCACCAAGAAGCATACTTTATTCATATTATCCTCTCCGTCAGAATATAGATCGGGGAATCGGGAGATTTTACCATATTCCGGAAATATAGGTGGGTAAATTCCGTTAGCACGTTTCTTGTATACCCCTGCTGAGACCACTACTTAATATTTGGTATTTTAACGAGCTTCTTATTTAACGAAATGCGGAGTTAAGAGGATGCCCTTCCCCTTGGGGGTGCGTTAGAAACCTAACATATGATTTTAGCTTCCGACTATACTTTGCCGGCATATTTCTGTAGATAGAGTTTAACAACTTCTGGGGAATCATCAAGCGGTACTGATCTGAAGTAGGTTGCAAGAATCCTGCCTTCCTGCAGCTGTTAGAAAAGTTCTTACAATTGCACCAAGGCGAGCTAGTGACTACGAGCATCAGGAGTTTGAGGATATACAAAATATTCATATGGTTCATCTGGAATCCTGGCAATAATACGGTACGCTAACAAACCCGCATCTTCTTCATCAGTCCCTGAAACGATGGCTTAAGCCTCCGTACCCATGTTGGATCTTGTAATCCAACGGTCCGCTTGTTCCACACCCAGAGCTTTTTTTAATGGGGCCAAACCGCAATGTATAAACTGTGGAGTATAGCCGCGTGGCGTGACTGGCAGCTGGGCCAAGATCTTCCAAATCCAGCCTATACCTCCGGGTCTACCATCAACTGGAACGACGCAGTGGATACCTTCACCTTCTCGCTTCCAAGCTCCCGTGGCGCGGGAGAGTATCTTGTCCGGATTGAGCAGATTGCGCTCCATGCTATTCCAGCGCAGTTCTACGTTTCTTGCGCACAGATTAAGGCTACTATACTGGTGGGGGGTCGGCAGTGCCTCCATCGGGATTCTCTCCCAAGTGGCTACTCTGCGACCGACCCAGGTATCAATTTCAACATTTACTACCACCTTTGACTTCTTACCGAATGCCTGGTCCCGCCGTTTGGAGGGGCTATACTCGTTGTGAAGTGATTGGATGAGGCGATGCTTAAGTAGGACAAGCTGGGATGGGATGATAGGTATCATTATAGCTTTGGATTGGAGTTGGGACAGGTCTGATTCATCCCGCTAAACACATCAGCATCAAGTACAAGGCTGCGAGGCAGGACGGCTGACCCAGCCAGACTCTCGCTGCTCGCTGCTACTTCCCAGATAGGTACTCAGTAGGAAATAGAGAGCGTCAGCTGGGCTGCTCCCTTTGTGTTCCATCGTTGCCCGCTCTCTCTCTCCCAGAGAGCGATCTTGGTGCAGCCGCCCTGTCAGTCATTTCCACCTCACTCCGGTCGACCCCGTCCCTAATTGTCCCTGCTCCGAGACTTGGCTCTCGCTTGATAGCTTGACAGTCCTTAACGACCTACAAAGAGACGGACTGCGTTGGAGGTTTTGTCTCCCTTTCCTTGCACAAGGCCTTACCACCGTCGTTCAGTTCCTTTACCCATCTTCCCGTGGGACCACCATGTCACCCGAGACCCCACTCCCGATTATTGCTCCCCCCTTTAATGAGAATTCCCCACAAGAGCAGATGGGAAAAGAGCTAGCAGAGCCCAAACAGCTGCAGCTCACCCCCCCGTGTCCCTCATGTGTCCTAGAGGAGAAACCCGAGACGAGACAGGAATATCAGGAGTGTGGTGAGGGTAGTGGAGATGTATCCAGGGAAGCTGAATTAGATCTTTCGAGCCTTTGTTATGATCCCAGCAGCAGCATTACCCCACAATTTGATCAAGTCCTCAAATCCACCTCGGCCTGGCCAGCCTCCAACTGGGGCACCTCCTCCCAAGCTACAAGCCCTTCAATGCAAAACTACGATCTCTGCTCCAGTGACGAGAACTTCTGCTGCTCCCGCAGAGTACCTCCAAGTGACTCTATGAGCAAATCCGAGGATAGGTCAGCGAGTACAGCAAATAGCTCCACTTTCCTAACAGGAAGCTTTGTCAGCAAGTACCATGACTCAGACTATGTAAACTTACACCAGAAGCCGCAAGAGGTAATACACTGGTATCGGACAGAGAGGGTTAGCGCGGAACAGGACGAGTGGGAAGTTGTCGAGGTGGGATTGGATGGGACTATCGATGGTGTTGTGGATACAAGGACTCTTGAGGTCGTTGATTATCCTGTCACAGAGACCTTCGGTGATACAGAACCTCAGCTTCTTCAGATGCCGCAAAATGTTGTACAACTCAAGAGGGAGGTAGTTGGAGATGAAGCCCTTGCTGAGACGGATTTGGTTGTTGATAGAACAGATATCGAAGGCTCCGATTCTGATGGTAAAGAAGGATAGTCTCCTCCCATCAGAGTTACGACCTACCTATTGTTTAAGAAGGAAAGCAAACGAGGGATAGATGAACAAGGAAAAAAATTGGAACGCATGCTTTGGTATAATTTGGGGATTGTGATTCACAGTAGTAAACGAGCAGAAATTGGGAATATCAAGGTAATCTCTCTTTCTTGGTCTCGTGGAACCGACCTGACCTGTGATAGGACTTCGAGATACAAGTCTACAGGAGCAAAATGTTTGACATGTGGAGGGATATTGAGCGGTATTATATCCAAAGCGAGGAACGATTTCCTTTCGGAGGCCTGGACGGTGCATCAGAGTCCAAGGTCGCGCCTTCACGCCCAGCACGACGGTATTACCGGGCAGGGCGTCCAGCTCAAATGAACAAGATTTCAATGCGTCTCTCTGCAATTCAAGCCGGTGCACAGGAACAAAAGTCACCCGAGAAGGAATTTGCCAAAAATTGGCTACAGACCCAGATGCAACGAGCCCGAAGCCTTCCTGATCATTTAAAATCGAATGAAGACCGCCTTTTGGAGTGGTTGAATACTGACATTGACGACAAAGCAGCCCCGCTGAGTGCGGAGGTTGCATCTTTTACAATGCAGATGTTTGGGTTGTTGAAACCGGGTGGAGCCTTTAGTGGAGTGTTTGCGCCTGGTGGTGCGATGGCTGCCCACCCGGGAACATACCTTGCGGCTCACAGTGCCGTTCTTGGTGTCCTACCTGCTATCGGGATGAGTAAGTGCAACTGCGTGCATTGCAATCAGGAGCTGGGAAGGCTCGGCTCTGGGGTTTGGTGGAGATGCAAAGGATGTCCTTTAGGGAAAGGGTTCATTTGCGGGGACTGCTTTCTAAGTGGTAGGAAATGCGGTAGTGGGCACATATTTGGCAGCCAATATTCGCATTCCGGAGAAGCTGGTCATGTGCTAGTGCGTCGTGGGTACACGGCGAGTGTGGAGGAATTTAATATTCACTTTCATGATGAATGGCAAGGGCGCCCTGATATGGCAAGTGACAACGTAAGCTCAGTCTCGGGGTGATAGTTTCGTGGTTAGATAGCAGATACTGATCCTAGGTGCTCGATAGGAAATCTACTCCCCTCCTCGTGTCACACGAAGATTGAGGAGCGAGCCCTACACAGCAGCGAGTCTTCGATCGGGGCCCAATTCAATGTCTATTCAAACAAATGCTTCGAAAACGCAGGAGTTCTTATTTCCACTTGCACCACAGGGCGGAAGCGTGGAGCATACTCCATCACGAAAGTACTCACCACCGCCACATGTCTCCAAGGCACGAACGGGATCTGTGTCGTCTTTGTTACCCGCAATCCCCACCCCTTCTCCATCACCCCCTCCACGTGAAACCTTGCGACAGAAACCTGGGACTGCAGCCACTGTCGCTGCTGAGGGTGTCCGGGACAGCACTGCCCCTCTTCTGGCGATCAGGGTTCCAGGGAGTATTCTAAATGAGGGAAGGGAACCAAGATCAGATCTAATGACATTCGGCGTCAATAAATTACGTACCGGAGCAGCAAACGAGAGTGTGAGCACTCTTGGGATTCTTCGGGGAGATGAACAAGAGAACTTCACTAGTGGCATTACTAGTGGTCCGCAAAGCATCGCAGATAGTGATGTTAGCAGCGAGAATTCTGGCTCCATGACTACCGGCGCGGGGGACTACAAAATAATCTCATGGAGAATAGGAAATACAGGGTCACCCGGTCCAAGTGAGCTGATGCATTCAAATTGGGATCAGCAGGTGGGGCTCCGAGCAGCGGCAGCGTTTGAGGAGGGGTTGGAGCTGGAGCCGAGGCCGAAAAGTCATGTTGATTTGAAGCCGCAGCCGGCCATGCCAGGGACTCCGGGTTGGGAGGGCGAAAGGGAGAGGATTGTGTTGGAGAAGGAGCAGGGGAAGGCGGAATGGGAGAGAAACATGGCGGGGATTGTTGTTAGGCTGCCTCCGGCGCCACCGCCAATGCAGCAACAGCAGTAGGAGGCGGTAAGAGTTTTATTGGCAAGTGGTAGGAGTAGGGATGTGGCAATCAGGCTAGGGAGACGCATTATGAGGGTTGGTGGAGTAGAGTATTTCGCCGCGGGTGTAGGGACATGTTGGCTGGGTCTCTGGTTTGGCTACCTACCTATGCATGCCAGTGGAGAACTAGCGAGGGCAGAGGGTATATTATATGTCCATTACAACGATTGGTCAAGGTTGGATTTCCAAGACGTTTGCTACATCCACCAATCACCCTTGAGCATGAACAACCTGTTGATTGAGTGCAAGCGCTTGATAGGAGCGATTCACAATTTTTTAACCAGCAGCTCGCTGTATACCTTATTCCAAAAGTTTGGGGTGAATAAGTCCCATTGTTCACATTTTTCTATGTCAAAAGTACCAGCTTGATTCGATACCATAGCGATTCCCTCAGGCTAGTGTAAGTGAGGCTGTTACAGTATTGACCTAGATGGTTAACTTCGAAGATCCCTGATACCTCCAAAACGAGGCTTCTTTGATAGCACTATTATTATTGCGCAATGGGTTAGGTGAAAATGTACTTGATTGAGTGATGAATAAATTCAGGGTAACAGCGATCACTATCATCTGACTGGAAAGTAGTTCAGCTCCTAGTGTGGAATAGGTCAGCCTGGTACTCTTCTACGACATGGTGATAGTGCACGCTAGGAAGAGCATCTACTCAGCGCAGTATAGTGCACTTTACCTCAATTACACAAAACCCAATTTACTATCCGTTCAAGGTGAAGTAAAATATATATCTCTTGCAAGCTCTGCTCAATATCCTGACAGGTGCGATGGCAGTAGAATGTCAAACCACCTCCAGCAGTCTATATCTACCCTAATGAGGAAAGCAGTCTTGGGAGCAGTAGGCAGTCCACTTTCTTCCCACGGTAGTAAAAAAGGTTTATGGAGCCGGCCAGACCAAGACCAACTCAGCTCTATTAGATGCGTAAAATTTCTTTGCTGCCATTTAGGCCCCGAATTCGGAATTAATTGGAACAAAGTTTGTTATTATTTCATTTACTGGATATCTTGCACGCTAGCACTCTTGGCGAGGGCAGCCACGTGATTGGACCTGCCAGTATGAACTATCTACAGCATTCAAACGTAGCAGCTATCACTGATCCTCAGAACACGTACGAAATAACCCTGTGATACAGCTTCAAGCACTAATCATAAACTCTCAGAACACGCACTAAATCAATCCTGTTACTTCCTCAAGGTGTCGAAGAGCCTTCGATCTAAAGGTATGGACATCTACGCCAATAGGTGATAGGTAGAGGACCTGTAATCAGTTCAGAGTTGGAAAATGTATCGTTAGGTTGACGGGACGTTTCTTGGAAGAACTAGAGAAGCAGCAGCAAAAACCAACAATGGTTGGCACAGCTTCATCAACCATTACAGAGTATTGAGGCATCAAATTAACTAGAAGAGCAGTCACAGGATATCAGGTATATATATATGAGAGTCATTATGCCTTATAAACCCTCTACACTAGGGACTACTATTAATCGATCGAGCATCTAGCAGAATGAGAAAAGCTTCACTTCAACCTATTCTAAAGATTCAAGTTCTATGTTATCTCTCTAGTCTTCTCCAGAATTGCCTTCCCAGCTAGGTTCAACCCCGTACAATGATGCTTGCATACCATCCAATTCAGAACTCAGATACAACAATCCATAATAGTTCTGAGTTCAATTCCCACTTTCACCTGCTAATTTTTTACCCTTATTTGTGATTTGCATTCCGTTGCCAAATCAGGGTGACTACATCGTCGTTAACCTCAGATATATTTTATCACTAGCGGTCATGAGTATGACACCCAGACACTTACTGTACTTCTACAAATGCATTGTAAGTCTGGCATCTACGACCATAGACTGAAGAAAACGAGGCATCCCGTCTGCTCTGCCATATCTAAGCTTCAGATCGCCAAGCTAGTACTGCAGTGGGTGACCATGCGGGAATCCTTGGTGCTGTAGATTTTTGCTCTTTTTAATTTTTTTTTTCTGTGCTCGGGTATGTAGGGCCCAAGGCCATGACGAAATAAATTATTACTTCTTTTGTAAGTATTCTTCTGTTCAAAACTTGAACTTGAAAACTATATACACTTTACCTACTCAAGTCTTGAGGATTGGCTTCTACAGGATTGAATAAAGATTATATATGCATGGGATCTACCTCCGATTGGCAAAAACTACATGTGGCATACCTTAGATCCACCACAGGTACCTTTCAGGACTAAATCTCAACAAGGGGCCTCTTCTGAATACATGCGAGAATCTAGCGCTGGTATAAGGACCTTTGACCCCTGTCTTTGCCTTGCGACATTCACGTGTTTATACTACGTGAGCGTGGGCGAAGTATTTCCTCGAATAAATTAGCAAGGAAACTGATATTGATATTCACATCTGAAGGACATGCACCCACCCCTCACGCACTTGGTCGCTGGTGGTGTTGTATTTGGTCTCCAGCGTTAGGAGGGAAGTAGAGATACTGTACATACACTGCTCTGCTCGAAGCCCTACCTCTTGATACTGATTACCATATCTAGGCACCATATTCCCCTGAATTAACCACACCACACAATATCACATCACATCACATCACATCGCATCGCATCGCATCGCATCACCCATCCAGGCGTCGAGTTCAGGGTAATTGGCATAAGACGGCCACGTGATGATGTCAACTGTTATCAGATTCTTCAGCTCATCCAGACATTCATCAGACGTTCATCCAGACGTCCCATTACGAGGGTAGTGTAGTCTGGCTGCACTACTCCACACACACAAAGTTCTTTTTCGTATGTGTGGCTTGGCGCTCACGCAGAAAGTGCCACGCCCCATACATTTCAAATAGGAAAGACTTTCCGTCATTTGTTTGTGATATTGGCGCGTAAACCTACTGGAAGTTCAAGCCAAATGTACTGTACCAAGTAGGAGACACCAAAGATAGAGAGTTTGGTTAATTTATATTTAAATTAGTCAAAGTTAGCGCGCCTCCTATTAAAGAGAAAGAACTTGAAAGACACGGCTACAATTTGTTGTAAACCCTCCTTAGTAAGATGTTCTTTGCTAGAAGTTAACTCAAGGAGTTTTATTAATTTATGTAGATAAAACTCGGATATGTACAGTACGTTTAGTAAGGGAAGGAAACTGTCCTGCTGCCTATTTTACAAGTTCTAATTCACTATAAATACAGATATAAAAATATATAGGAGAGTAGTGAATCACTAATGCAAGTGATCTATAGGCTGATGGAATCCAGACTACACATGCTGTTGCCTCTGGAGTCAATCCGATTGATATTTTGACTACTTACGCGGTGTCTTTTCACAATACTCTACCTTTTAGTTAGCATTGACATTATGATAATCTATTGCAGCAATTTGGTCACAGGATAATCTCCATTATAACCAATCGAGGTCGGAACTCTTTCCTAATAGGAGTCTCTCAGAGGTTTTAAGAAAACTAAACCATACATAGACTTTACATGCAGATTCATGCTGGCAAATACATACTATAGATAAGTTACATCCAATCATAATTATATTTAAGCAGTGCTGTATCGGAAGTTATATGAGTACTGTGCATATATCAGTTCCATAGTGTAAATTTGGAAGTGCAATTATCCGTGACATCAACTTCACCAACATTACCAGCCCAGTGACCTTCCACATATGATTTATTGCGGGGTAACCCCTCCTGCATAATATTTTATGGCCAGCGGTATATGGTAATGAATGAGCGTTCGCGCGATTTCATTCAACATCTCGAAATCGGTCGGTTGAAGAATTCAGCCAGAAGTTGTGATGATTTGAAGACCTGCAGATTTCAACAATCTGTTGGCGAAATCAGGCCTGAATGGCGGCAGACCTTGGCACTTTATAAAATGGGACAAGGCAGAAGAACTTACTGGGTGGACTGGTGTGCCCGACTGGGTCTCTGGACCAATCTCCTTGAGGTTATCGGGAATCTGGGGAACGTCATCCACGACCATGAGATATGCATGCTCGTATACGAGAATTAACCCACCAAAGAATTCGTTGGAAAGCAAATCAAGCTGTATATATGTTTGCGAATGGCCTGGATTCCGCAATTGCCCCAGGCCGCTACGGAATTAAAATTTTTCGCACTTGTTGAATCTTCAACATCGCCGCAGGCCCTATCAAACACCACCAGCGCTTTGCTCGATTACGCGACATCACAGTTCTCACCATCACTTTGCTTAATCAATATCAATTGCAGAAGATTATGGCGGTATTGATTTGGATCATCCTAGGTTCTGCTCCATCTAGTAGCACAATTGAACAGTATTTGAATACAATAAGTAGTAAATCCCGGTTGACCTTTGAAAAGTTATTTCCTAAAATTCAATTTAAGTATATAGTAACTACCTACCTAGGTATCGCAAAATTAAAGCATACCTCCGAAATACAAATTTAAAGGCTCCAATGGATGACTTGCAAGCCATTAAGTTGCGATGGAAAGCATTAAAAAGCATTAAATGAATATGAGCTACGCAATGATGCACTATATTTTATTGCTGGCAAAAAATAATAATGGAAAGCGAGTGGTTTTAGATTGATGTTATCGCACATGTTCATGATACTTTACTGCATGCAAGTAAGAATAAGACTTATAGTACTATTAATGAGAGGTATCATGGATCAATACTATCCTACTAGAGAATTAGAGCAGCTTCCTTCTAGTATTAACCAAACTACCTTGAGTCTATCCCATCACCATGGCAAACCCAAAAACCAAAGTCACTTCGTGAAGTTGCACGCCTTGCCTCTACTGGATCTGTGGTTCGCTGCAAATGTAAGGGCAGACCGTCGCTGCCAATGCAAAAAAGAAAGGCACTTGTGTACTGCTCATTGCCATACTGGCTCAAGGCATCATTTGTGTACTAATTCAGCTCAAGTATTGAGCGATGGATTGATTGAGCAAGCAAAAGATTGAGTGATTGAGCAGGGGCGGAGGTTTGAGTTTTGTTATGTATAAATAATAGACTTCGATTTCCACTCAATTTGCCTTCATACATACTGTATATATCCATTCCGGAACGGCCCTGCAATTCCGCAACTACCCGTCAATTCCGGAAATGCCCGGTCCATTCCGGAATGGACTGAATTCCGCAACGACCAGAACATATATATCCATTAGTCCCTTTCGCCCGGTCCAAAATTCAAAGTCCCAAAATCAGCTTTACTCACATTCATGATTGCTTCCACATATCGCCTCTTAGCTTAGTGTCTGTCTTAATTAGCAACTATCGCCAAAGAACCTTCTGCAAACTTGTTCTGTACATTCCGAATGGGTTGCAGGCATCCATTTCGGACTGCCCAGATCATCGATCCATCATTGGCACAGCTAATCACGAAAGCTGGTAGTTACCCCTACCAAACCACAGAAGCTGTAGTTAATTAAGCGCCACAGTGTTAATTAGGGCGGCTCATTTGGAAACCATGGTTGCAACAACACAGCTAAGTTGACCATTGATTAGGAGCCCTGCGCTCGCAGACATAGGCCACGACTAGATTTGACCTATTCTCGTGCCGATCGATTTATCGAATTCACACCAAACAAATCGGTCTGGGCACGAGAACAGATAGGCCACGGTCTAGAGTTGACCACCGGACAGGCCACCAATTGATCATTACTTACGCCACAGTTGCAGCATACACCACAGCTGTGAAGAGCAAACTACCCTGAACCGAACTTCCATTTATAGAAGTCTTGAAAAAAAAGAAGAGGGTAATAATATAGTTGAATAGACTCGCTGTCAGAAGTATATCCAGCACTATCGTACATGACTTCTTCCCATACAAGGCAGGTTGTTGCTCTGAATATATTTCAGATTCGACAGGAGTTAAATGTTCATTCAAATCATAATCTTTAACCATATCTAATAGATCAGTTAAAGCAGTTTGATCTGGACTATATTCCAACTCCATATCTGGTGTTGAAGCAGATGCTGAATATGCGCTTGGTGAGTGCAGGAGTTTAGGGTGCCCGCCAGAGGAGTTGGCGAATAGCTGCGCAACCGATGGTCAATTCTGCTCCTAATCAATGGTCAACTTAGCTGTGGCCTTCTTGATGGTCAACTCTACTAGTATCGTTGCAGGGAGTAGCAGAGAAGGTGAAGATGCATGGTGAACTTCAAGAAATTAGCCAACACTGCACCTAGACTCCCGAGAATTGCATCAAGTAGGTTCGGATTCGGTTCTGCCAGTTAATTTGTGTTTGTGTGAAGTTTGTTTATGAGTGGCCGTAGCCTCGGTGAATGTCAGGGCCCACACAACAGGTAATGCGCAGACAGCGATAAGAAAAAGGTCCGGAAACGCATTGTAGATAGCGATGATCGAAGCGGAAGCCTCAGGGGACGTATGGAGATGAAGTTCTAGGTCAGATCAATGAATAGAAAGTATGACGATGATGGTTGTTTCTGGATCCCTGAGAAATATGGGAAGCATGAATAAATTTACAGTGATACTGTACCTACTAGTGCGCAACTTGATCAACACAAAAGTACCGTATACCGCGAAACCTAGTGACTTTGTCCAAAGGTGAGACCTCCAGCCATTTCCTATCGAAAGGGTAAGTTCTGAGTTCTTGACCGTGACTCACTAACCAACACGCTCCAGATCATCCTTTATTTGTCTGACCCCATTAACGAAGCCGCTTCTAAACAATTTTGGACACCGTATGGTCTATTAGCTGCACTAACACACAGACTCCATCAACACCAAGACAAGTCGTAGTCGTGGATGGAATTGAACATCTTAGCCTTGCTAAAACTAACTCTCTCTCCACTCTTGTCAATTGCTGTCAAATGCTGCATCTGGTTGGTCTAACCGATTGGTTAGCGGAAATTTAATGATGCTTAAGTAGTTTCGTGTCGTACATATGTAACCGAAAAACACTCGATATCATGGGTTATTACCTACGACATGGTCTGCCGGGGACGCGTGCAGCAGATGTGGCAGAGAAGCGTCACGATCTAGTCAAGTTCGAGGTTTCTTGTTCATTCCATTAGACATAACACGATGGAGATGCTGTCAACACTTCATAACAAGTGTTGTGCAGACCCATGTCGTACTTGCAATAATAACCCATGATATCGAGTAGTTAAGTAGTACTGTACAGTTAGAGTTAGCTACTGTAGGATTTCGACTTGTACCTAGTTTAACCCAACTGACAAACTAAGCAAAAAATTGTATGGGAGAAGAGATGTGACCCACAAGGGAGGCAGGTAGTAGGTAGTGTAGTTACCCAGGTGCCAAAGTACCACATAAACTGTCGGCCAGCTAAGCAGACAGTGCCACGGTTTGAGACAGTGTGGTGACTGCCACTCTTGCGTCAGTTTGGTGACGAATAAGCGATTCCCCACACACTGTGGGTGCTTTCCTTGTAGTCTCATGCCCTTTCCTTGAGGTTTGTACGTGACTTGAATTGGTATTAGGACTCTCTCTGTTGCCTAGTTGACCCCAACCCTGGTACGGGAGTTTTCAGATTAGGTATTCGGGAGCTTATCTACATCCGCCGAAGCTTCAAGACCTGCCCGTGAGGCAGAACCTACAGTACAATAAGGATTTCATCTATTTTTTACATGCCTCATGCTGAGCTTCATGCTGTTCTTTTTGGGACATTCTGTGGGACTCTTTATGAGTGCTAAATTCAGGCTTGTTGTTGTGAAGCGTACAAGGCAACATTAAATCGAGCGTGGGAACGTCGAAGATCAAATGCAGCCTGGCAGGAGTTCTTTATTGCCATCTAACTTAGAAAACCTAACCTCACATTATATTCCATCAACCAAGATTGCATGCAAGCTCTCACCTGAGTTAACCACACCACCCATCATTATCACCACCAACAACTTACTACCTCATCATATTCATTCAATTCCTGTATATCCTCTATCATCTTCATCTAGATACCTCACTCATTATCATCAATATCCAATTATTACTCTATCTCCGGAAATTTACAACTCACAAACGAAAACAAATTAGAAAAGCTCAGCAAACGAAGTTAGAAAATAGAAAACACAAAAGAAATCTCAAACAGCTAAATAGTTAACCAACCGCGGCTGGGTAAGTAGATATTTATGTATACCCCCACACACACAAAAAGGTCGCACCCCACCTCCAAACCATCTCCACATCACCTCATCACACTGCACCACACCTACATTACCTTTTGCCCGACCTATCAATCAACCATGAATGAGTGAGAATGACGATTGTCTGTTTGTACACCCCTGTCTATACCGTAGGTATATCCCTCATCTTGTTCTCCCGTGCACCAAGGCACACCAACAACCTCAAATGACTAAAGCAAATGAAAATCATAAAAACTGAATTCCCCCCAAAATTCATCATCATCACATCGTCATCATATATCAACAAAACCATCCCTCTCCAGCTCAGAATATTTCATGCAACGCATGGGTATTATCGCCAAAACAACATCACACACTAACTCACCCCCCAAGCTCCTCCCCACACACCTCACTCACTTATTTCCCCCACCCCACGCCTTAAAACTCCACCTCATACTCGCCTTCTTCGCCCCCGTCGGCTCCACCGGACTTAACAACTCCTTATCTGCCAGCACCTCCCCCGCCTCACTCCCGCCCATCTCCCTCCTCAACTCTGCCATTTCTCCCGCCTGACTATCCAAACTCACCCTATTCACCGCAGCTCTCACCTCCCCATCCTCACCGACCTGCTCCTCCTCCACATACCTCATACTATTCCTTCCCGGGCCCATACTCGTAACACTCACCCCACTGAAGCTTCTTATACTCGGCGTCGCCGCACCACTAGGACTGCGATAATCCATGACCGCCGCCGGTGCAGACCGCCTCCACGCCTCCCCCTCCCTCCTACTAACTAGCACCAACTCACGTAAATGGTTATTCGCCCCGGCGGTATATGTGCGCTTAAGGCCACCTGGGTATTGATGTTTCCCATGCGCATGCACCTGGACTGGTGACATACCGGATGTGTGTGGTGGGTCGGTGGCTACTACGCCGCATCGAAGAGCCCATAATACTACTCTCCGTTCCTCATTTCCTTTTTCACCACGGAGGCGGGCGAGTACGCCGAGTGCGTCTTTGGGGACGCCGCCGGGTAGGCTTACTGCCCCGCCGCCTTCGGACGCGGACCCTACACCCCCGCGCATGCGGACGAAGGAGGCGAGGTTGACGGCTTGCCGAAGGGCGATATTCCCTACTTTCCTATCCCCCATGGTCAAACTTCTCAAGAGCCCATGTGCGGTAAGTAGAGAGGTAATAAGGAGCGTAGGCAGTGGCAATGTCGGGACAGGAATCGGATGCGGGACTCCGCCAAGTTCAACTCCGATTGTAGGATTCGGTTTTGACAGGGTAGTTTGTGAGAGAGGGGGGAGCCAGGTGTAAGGGTGCTTTTGATGGTTTGAGAGGGTTGACTTGGAGTGGAGATGGTGGAGATGGAATGGTAACGGGGTGCGAAGAGTAACCGCTTGGGCGACATCATCTCCGGCTTCAGATGCCGCAGCAGAAGAGGTAGTCGTCTCGCCTCCCGTGGGGGAGACTGGTGGGGGTGGATGATCTGCCGCGAATGAAATCACCGAGGAGAAATCAATAGGCGGAGTTGCTCCCGATGCAGAGTTCGGGGACGAGAATGAGAACGCAGCAAAGGAAGCGTTGAGTAGATTCGAAGGGTCATGGAAAAATAGTTGTTTCTGTGGCTGGGGAGGTGTGATAGTTGTCGTAGTCCCACTTCTCGACCGTGTGCCTCCCGCAGTAGACGGCGGGGATATAGAGTCCGGAATCGCAATTTCCCCAGGGTTAGGATGGGACCTTGATCTCCTATGACCCAAGATGCCAGCCTCGCCGCTGAGGATACTTGCATTATCAGCCACAAGTACCTCCTGCCTGTCTTCCAAATAAAACCACTGCGGGAACCGCTTCGCGAGGACTTCCTCCACAGGCTCCTCTGTTGCTCCATCGAGGTCATCTATCCGAGAGAGAACTAAATCCACACCAGAATCGCCGACTAAATCTCCCCCACCCAACTCCCAGTCCTCCTCCGCCTCTTCCATCCCACCAAATGCAAAAGGAACTCGATGCACAATACCCGCACATCTCCCCGCCACCGCAGCCTGGTATCCGACAACCTTCAACGCTTGGATAGTGAAATAAGTCTGCACCACCCTCGTGACTGTCGCCTGCGGGATATTCGGCAGATTGTTAATCCCGATGACACTCCCGTGGAAGGATGGTGCGTAGGGAAAGCTAAAATGGGACGCTGAAGACGGGGTAGGAGAAATAGGTCCATGAGCGGAATTGAGAGTGGGGGTAGTAGGTGTGCTCAAATTCGGCAAGGTCAACGGTGGGAGATTTAACGTAGTAGCCCCAGAAGCACTCGTAGCTGGGGTCTGGACAGTGGCGCGAATACTCGGAGCTGGAGAAGTCGAGGTCGACGCAGCTGTAGACGCATTTGTCGAGGGTGCCGTAGATGCAGAAGTAGAGCCCGTGTTCAACGCAGTCAAATGAGCAAGATGTTTGCTATTCGGATTCCTTGGAAAGAAGACACTCGCGTCGGTAACTGTCGGTCCTGGAGCAATAAGGGGTGTAATGTCCACCGGATTAAACTCCTCCTCTTCGGGCTCCGCCCCTGGCGATTTCGTAGCGGTAGCATTAGACTTGTTTGAGAATGTAGAAATTGCGGAAATAGCGGAAAAGGTGCTGAAAATGCTGCTTCGTGAAGTTGTGGTCGTAGAGGCTGTCGAGCTCCGATCCGGGCAACCAGCAGCCGGTGGTAGTGGCTCCGAGGCAGGGCCGGCAGCAACGGAAGTTCGTTTCGAAAACATGATTTTAGCTATTTGTGGAATGCCGTTAATCGTCCGCCGTCCAACAGGAGATAGGAGAGACAGTGCCTGGAGCGGGGGCACCAGTCACTGCAGGGAACACGTGCACGGGTGACCTGGAAAGCGGGGATAATGAGTCGACGGACGGACAGCTGCCCAGTCCTGTATTTTTTGGGGTCGACCGTCGTCGCGATGCTGAAATTGTTTCTTTTGATTCGTTTGTTGTTCTTTGTGTGTACACTTGAGATTGGTGGATGTCGAGTTAAGGAGGAACTGGAGCGTTGTACTGGTACTGTAGTCGGGGCTTGGCGGTTCGATTAGCCGCGATCAGCGAGAACCGAAGGATACCCGCAGGGGCAGCTTCAGCAAAAAAAGCTGCAACAGCGGCGCCAGGACGTGACCAGGGGTAAGGACAGTAAGCTGGAAGGCTCTGCTTACATGTAGTGTACCTACATGGACTCAGCGGCGTGCATTTGAATCCCTCTTGCCTCGACGCATCTCTTCCAAGATGGAGGATGGGCCCGAGGAAGCTAGAAATTTCCGGAAGGAATCTCAGTATTTCTGTGAAATAGAGCCCCGGTAGCAAGACTGTCGCAGATAAATCCAAGGCAGCCGGGGTTCTGAAGCAGGTTCCCCATCTCCACCGGCTCTTGGTTCCGGCACACCCATGCCTAACACTCGCTGAAGCAAGGGGAAATGACAGACCCGGCAAGATGATAACTTCACCGAGTTGTTGGATGGCGGGGGACGCCAGCAGGGGAGTCGTGCGCTGAGGGTCAAGAATTTGAGGGCAGCGGCAGGAAGAGAGAGTACAATATGTATAACGACTGGAACGCCGGGTGCTCGAGTTGACAGTGGCTCGACAACAGCAACTGCACCTGTCCATTGGAGGGCAAGGGCCAGTCGACAGGACAACATCTCGACCGATGAGAGCGTATAACGTGTTAGGTCTTTGGCGGTCATGATGCAAATATTCGTGAGGGGAACTCCACGGGAACTCAAAGCGGTAATTGCTCCCTTTTGGAATAGCCACACACGTTCACGTGACTGTTAGGTGATGGCGCAAGTCAGGGTAACTTACAAACTGGCCTTCAGCTGAGTTTCATTTGATGCATATATTGACCTACCCCATCTCGGGCTCTAGTTACATCTTTAAGTACGAGTTACTTCATAAGCACTATACTTTTTATGAACAAAAAGAAGAAATGATTCCATAAACCTTCAAAGAAAGAAAGAAAATAAGAGCACAAAATTACCAGCCAGATGGACATGGATGTGTACGCCCCAATCCATATTAGGTACTAAACCACCAGTTTACAGCGCCCCCACCTCCCCTTAAAGCAGCAATTTCCACGTCAAGCCTCAGTCGGCCCTTGGTCCCAAAGTCGAACCAACTTCTTGTCTTCTGCATCTGTCTTGATAGCGTAGATTTCTACACTATATAGACCGTTCCTGCAGTCAGACTCCTCCTATGGAAGGAAAGTAATGGGAGTTGGACTAATAAAGAAGAATCAAAAGTTCCAATAGTCATCTGAAGTACAGTCCATGTTTAAACAGCTTAAACAAGCCTTCTGTTCAGCTCCTATCCTAGCCTGCTTCAATCTTTACCCACCATATTGAATTATCAATGCGCGCCTCTTATCCGCAAGATCATACCCTAAGAGCTAAGCAAATAAAATTATATAAGAAGCTTATGACTAGATGAGAGGGGTGGCCTGGATATAATTGGTGGTTCTTGAACTAGGAGTATATTACTATTGCTGCTGAAGGAGAGCCTGGAAAGCCACCTGTGATTTGCCAATGTTGTATTGCAGGACGTTGATTGGATAGCATCTTGCATTGGCGTTGTGTTGTGTACTATTCATGCTTCGGTTTTCATGGCTGCAGAAGCGGCGCTAGCTGGACGAGGTGGGTTGTGTGCCTTCCAGGTGGGGCAGTTCTTGTCAAAGGAGTAACGGTCACTAGTGGTGTTGCAGAGGCTGCAGACGAGAACGGTGTGGTAGTAGGGCTACCAAGCACTGGCTCAATGATGAAACCCGCCCAGTCTCAGGCCCGCTGACACGGCTGATTATGAATCTAACGCAGAAGTTTCGACTACTATACGTCGAGATAAAATAGACAGCATCTATTTACTATGCAAGTGTCAGTCTGCAATATGCTTCCGCGGGGCTTTCATGAAATATACTAGTTTATCATGTAACTGTAATTGTACTTGAAATTAGGAACCTGAGGTATATTGATCCGCTAAAGGTGTACTCCGAGGGCACCGGAGCCCCAGTGCGATAGGGGACGGAAGCTGAGGCCACTCCTATATAGCTACAGCTAGTAGACGTTTTACAAGAGGACTTTCTGGATAGTGTAGGAAGGAAATGAGCGGTGCGTAGGCCTGCGTTAACTCTATATGGCATGGAAGAATTAGTCCACATCGCACGAACTTCGGGAGTTTTGCACGCCGTCAAAGTAGACCTGAAGAAGGACAAGAACATAGTCCAGCAATTATTGTGGGGTATCCCATACTTGCCACTGGTTCTAAGCCCTACATAGTTCGCCGCTACCTAGCCAATGGTTTGCCTGCTCGGATTGGACTCGGCCCCATGCTCCAAGCCTAAGCATTGTACTCTCGTACCCGTTCCCATATGTATGCAAACACTGGGTATTATGACAAAGCCCGGTGTCAAACACACAGGCTCAATTATCAAGACCAGTCCCCAAATTATTTATCCCATTTCATCACTTCACACAGGAGCACTATATGACATCTACCGAGAGTTTCTCTTTGCTGAATATCTATTTTAATGTTGCAATTGCTTACTTACATACTCGCGTAGGCAGCTTTTGTGCATGTTTGTTTGCTACTGAGGGAACTGAGGGACTATTGTTGTTTATACGTTATGTAGCTATGTATACCGGTATATGTGGTTCCTAGTGCTTCAATGATAATAGATTTTAGTAGCTATATACCAATACCATGCGACGTGCTTGATTTACCATGAGGTGGCATGTGATAAGGCCGGGTGTTCATGACGTGCGCATCTACGAGGCTCCGGGTCAGTAGACAATATATGTAGGTCGACATGTCCATGTAGCGATGTCAATATAGAACCTGTAGGTAATCATAATGTCAAGGGACTGAGTTCGGTTCAGAAGAGTTGAGTGGCCATGGTATTATAGCGCTAACTACCTACGACTGGGAGTCTGCGTAATACGTATACTTATAGGTATGTGACAACGTAGTGCAGTGAGGACGGCGCGTGTGTGGTAGAAAGTGTACAGGCTCAACTGAATCGCATGGATTGCATGCTGGTAACTACTCTCAACTTGGAAAGACTAGTAATACTTCGCCTACGCGTCGGCCCAGTGCCGTAGTTGAGAGGCCCGAGGACTGTTGTGGATGAACTTGTAGAAGAGACTGTACTGGTAGGTATGTATGCTTCGGAGAGGCTCTGGGTGATACGGTATAATGTTACCAGAGCTTGTGGATGGTTGTTGAAGGTATTTGTGTCGGGCCGGCAGCTGCAGTCTAGCTAGCAGCCTACATTTGTGGATAATAAATCCCATACTACGGTACTGATTATTTGATGTGGCTGTGCTTGCTGTTCTATTGTACTGTTAAAGGTGGAGGTGGGTGGGTTGTTCCCACGCTAGCCCTCTGACAACTTAAACCCCCCCCGGCTTGGCACCGTAGAGGAAACGGCGGATTGTAGGATCTGATATGGAAGGATAAAGATAAGGAAAGTTAAAGTTTTCTTAGATGAGTGTACCTAATCAGATTCTGTGATTGAGAAATCTTCCAAATCCAGACCGTCAATAACGTAGCCAGACTATCAAATAACCCTAGTCTAGTTGCATGACCCCTCCGTAGGAGGTAATAACCCTTAGTCTGATTGCACGAATAATCCTAGCCTGGGGCCAATAACTCAAGTCTGGTGGGCTCCAGCACCCCTAGTCTTGAGGTGCAACCATACAACAGTAGCCCTCCTCTACTAGGGCCAGACTAAGAAAGCCTATATTCACACTTAAGTACAAGTACTTACCTAAGTATTTACCGTGCCCCCAGTGCATACCAGACCAATTTACCCCTTCGTTGGCTTTGGTGCAACAAAGTCAATGGCGGGTTCTAAAATCTGATATGTGTAGCTAAGGTGGCCTAGTTGGAGATAAGGCTGCTTACCTGAGTGTAACCTACCCTAATCAGATTGTGTAATTGAGATCTTCATACCCCTCCGTGCTTTGCACCGCAAAGCCACTGGCGGGGTTTTAGGATCTGATACTGTGTATGCAGCAGACATAAATTTCTGTATGCAGGATTGCAACGCGTTCACACGAATTACCCTGAAGTCATTCTCACTCCCGAAAATGTTCCTCTTGCAAGTTACCCTTAACATTCCACTCAATTTCTAATCTTCATAGCGAGCCGCCATATGCGTCAAGTCTAAGTCCTAGAAGCCTATCATACATAAAATCTAAAGTCAGGTATATTTAAGAACAACAATTTTATAACCCTTACATCAAGTTTCTGTGGGTAAAAGCCAGCTATGCTGCCATCAAATGAAAAACACTCTAATCTCTAGTATTTATTTATATCTCACCAACCCTTATATATCTACCAGCTTTTCAAGGAAATCCAACCTCGTTCCTGGAAGCTACAGTAGATCTAGTTCACTTCCCCCCCCTCTTCAAATGCACATTAAAAATAATCAGGTGAACTATTTGATTATCTACGACTTTTTTCGTTCTCTTTTTCCTTTTCCTCTTTCTTTGAGTCCTTCTTTTTCTCTTTTTATTTGGTTCCTGATCAACGAATGTACCTACTTAAGCATGACGCATCTGTCACAGTCTAATTAGTCAACTTGAAATAACTTGTTTCTGGTTGCTATGTACATCGTCAGCTAGTAATACCTCCCTGCATCACGTATTACTAGACGCAGCCTAACTGAGATTTGGACATTAAGAGAGTGTGGCAGAAAGGTCATCGCACAATGTTTACGAGTATGGAAAACGTTGACGGCCTGGGTCAAGGCGTTTATAGTGAGTCCTGCGAACTGCGCTGTTACAATTTCGTGGCGACCCTCTCCAAAATATACTATCACTGCCGTCTATATATACGTAAAAGGAAATTCCATGCATGCTTGTGTATGAAGTATGCAATATTTAAGATAATGCCCACTTAGAAATCTTAGTTTCTCCTGCATGCAGCTTTTTGGGAAAAACAAAGAGTATTGCCCCGACTTGGAAGTAAGCTCAGTTTCTATACAGTGAAATATTTAGATTTGCATTCTCGACATAACTACATAACCTCGCACTAAGCTAGGGGGATGGTCCAGAAGAAACACGGCGCTGAGGAATTCCCTGGCACCAAATGAAAAAAATAAACGAAATATAATTCAATCTCCGGGTTCGAACCTCCAGCGTTCCGCAGGCAGCTCCGAACGTGGCATTTACTGCATTTGCTTGCATAACACTTTATATCTTGTACAAAATTAACTAGGTAGCATCAGAAGCAAAGAAAACCCGGAGAATCTAACAATGCAAAGGATTTACCAACGCGAGGACTTGAACCTCAATCTCCCACGATCTTTGTGGCGTAGGGGCCCGCAGGTCTTTCTGTTATGGGGGAGTGGGCGTGCTACTAATTGCACCACGCCGGCGGGTTATATTCCATGTTTAAGCGAAAGACTATTTGAAGCCACAGTGATTTTAATTTAAATTCTCAATATCTGAGCTAACATTTGAAAAATTTGAGCTTGCATCTTCTACATAGGGATCTTGTAACGTGGTTCCAATGCGAGTCACTAATTTCTGTCGTGTCTTGCGCGTCTGTGCTACTCTTTGCATCAGGATTATCCGGCGAAACCGCCCACATAATTGATATTAACTGTACGGGTTGCAGGTTTGTAAATCAGAAATTTCAGGTTGTATAGATTCGAGTTTATCTGGTGTTGTGAAAACCATCCCATTACCCACCATTCTAGCACCCCGCATCGATTTGACCCCAAGGGTTCATGGTAGGGTATTTCAGTAAAGGCTGCAGTAGATTCAAGTTCATGTTAGCTTGATAGCCTATTAATTCACAATCATAATATCCTCAGGACACACCTCTCAAAGATCTCCGTAAATCAAACGCCCACTGACATTCGAAATCTGATCATCAGATTCACTATTACCCCAAAATCCAAATTCCCATGGGTTCTTCAAATCCCCAACGAGGAATGTGCCATCAAGACGGAAGTTCTCGCCACTGTGGCTGTAGCCAGTAATACCCGGAAGTGCCCGTCATCATTCCCGAGACAATTGTTCAGATCGATTTCGGAGTGGAGTTGTTGAACGATGCGGGAGGTGAGGAGGCTTTGGGTATGTGCCCGTTGTGGAGCTCGATGTTGTGACTTGTGTGGGAGAAGTTGGGCATAGTTGCCGTAATGAGTAGGTGAAGTACTAATTCTCGCGCGCGCGTGTGTGTGTGTATATGTTATATAGAGGGGTAATAGAGTGTCGTGGTGGGGAATGTGGACACGATCCTTATGCCCTCGGCTATGGTTCGGATTGAAGTCGGGCAGAAGTAGAATTCTCAGCATTCCCTTTTATATCCCTTTATATCCTTTTATTTATAATGGTTGTCCCAAGTCGGGTCTTATTTTGGCCCTCATTGTCTTGTTTCTGCACGTGTCACGGCGGAGTAGCCTACTCAGAAAAGACTTTCGCATGCTCGGAGTAAGCATAACCTGGGCTAGCTCGTATCCCGATTTGGTACATAATAACGATAGACTACTGCGGAACATGTGGCATACAGACCAGAGTTTATTGGGTAGTCCGTTGTTTTTTGATGAGCTGCAAGCTGCATGCACGGCAATCATTTATCGTGGTACCGAATATCTAGGTCTGATTACCGGCCTTTATGGTGAATTAGACTCCTGTCTTTACAGCGAAAACCACAAATCGCTCTGAAAAGAAAGGGGAGACTGTCTAATTCAGAGCCGGTAAATTGTTTTGGGGCCGAGTACGTCACCTTGAGGCCCGGTCAATAAGTTATAAGTAAAACCAGTGTTTTGTGCGCGATTTTGCATCATGGTCTGTATAGAGCTACGCGTATATATACATACAAATCTATATACTGGCTGCAGCTGGCTGGGTTCCAGAGGGTGGGAATATGCCAGACTAACTCGCAATGACGGAATTGTATCGAGAATCCCTCCAACGTGGGAGCGGGGATTTGTTCAATCGGTTGCAAAGTACTACGTGATCTGCAACATGGAGCCGCGTTCTTTTGCATACGATCTGTCCAGTAAAAAAGAACCAACGATTTCATTAATTTTGGATCTTCTAACTAAAGGTGTGTTACCTAAGCATTCCTACATGCTATGAAATATGTATGTAGATCTTGTATTATTCAACGGACAAGGGTGAGCCCGCAACGAGTCGTTTCTGAATAGGCTGATGTACGTGAGCGAGCATAAGTGTTTGTGCATGAGACTACTAGTAGCATTAGTTTTAGCGTAACAAGTATGAAAATACTGGATGGAAGCTGGATGACAGGAAGAAATGGTCCCTGAACTGCACTAAATGTGTTGCTCATAGCACGTAGAACCCCTCTACTGGTAACTTGTATAAGAAGGTATATAAGGGCTGAGAATCGGCGCTGGTGATGGCCTTTTTGTGAATTTATCAGAAAATACGGCGTTATACTAATTGAACCACCTTGTGGTAGCATTTTATTGTTGTCAAATAGAGATTATGTCTGTAAGCTGCATATAATGGATGTGACTAGAACTATATTAATCATGCACACATGCATTGAAGTTTAAGGAATACCTACTTATTCTAAGAAGAAAACCCAGCTTGTAATAAGAGAGAGGTATCAATTACATTATATATGACCCGTTCACCAACAGAAATATAAGCATCTATTCAATACTCCTTGCCTTACATATACTTCTGGAAGGAGTACCAAATTGTAACGCGCTAGCCCAATCTGGTAATTAAATTGCGGTACTAGCCAGGATAGGCAGCCTTCTCGATTAAACATACCATACACATGTACAGGCTAATCAGGATGTTGTCTCTATCTAAAGTAAGAATGTATGTAATTAATACAGCAGATATAAAAATATTACCCTCACCGCTGGAGCATATAATAGGTACCGGGAGGGAAGATATCTATGAGAGCAAGCCTGCAACTGATAATAGCCGAACTGACCTTACTGTCCTTTTTTTAAAAAATAATCCCATTATTCCCTTAGGAGTCGTATACGAGCCACTCGCGTACTAGTTTAGCTAAGCGAATAGTCACCTGGGTGTGGCTACCAGAATCCCGGGTGGATTCAAGCGCAAATCATCTACAGGCATTAAGAAGGAGATTCGTGGAACAATAGCACCTCCTTCCTCCGGTTCTCCCCTTCCCTAGCTGTTTCCTCTGCCCCGCTTCATCTTTCCTCTCTTCTTCCCAAAGGATCCGGCGGAGGTAGCGTTCCAATGGTCTTCCTCTCCCTTTTCTTTCTTTTTTTTTGTAAATCATTGCTCGCATTGAAGCATCTCGCTTATGGCGAGGCAGCGCATCTCCTCAGGTTAAGCCTGACAAGATTATCCCACCCCCGGGCCGCTCCCTGCCCCGCTCCTTTTCTTTCTTCTGTCCCCATGTGTTGGCCAGGCCTATGAAGCCCCTCCGTTGTCGGTGGTGCACTGCCGTAGACAGTCGAAGATGACGTGGTGGCCGTAGTGTCGGCATTTGGGGCCCTAAGGGCCTTACCGTCGATTCAGGAACTTGATTCGGGATGCTATAATAGTACTTTGACCGTGGGGCTGACTTGGGAGGGCCGCGGAGCTTTGTCGATCTGGGCAAGCGTTTATAGAAGGTATTGCTAGCGGTTGGGCAGTCGCATTTCCGCTTAGCGTGGAGTCCAGGAGTTGCAGTTTCTGGAGCTCTCAGTCCTGAAGTGCATTAGGTGGCTTTGGGCTCCTCTCTGGTTATCTATATGAGATCAGTGGAGGATGTAGGTAGACTACGTATGGGAAGGAAGTTTTTCCGTTCCACAAGATATGATTGGAACCGTCCGACTAGCAGTGGAAGAAGGGACGAGAAAGGGAAACAATGAGCCGCATTCAACCACTAGTACAGACACATCAGAGACCTGTAGGCGATGCGAAGGAGAAAATGAGAGATGTCCCATCTGTGGGGGGTTATGGGCGGGTGCATATGCTAGATGTTTTCCCATGATCTTATTTCTACCTGCGAACATTATTCCTACCTGCGAGAGGGTTTTGAGACATTTGTGTGGAGTTGTTTTTCCGCGGGACCATAGGGTCCATTTCTCTCTCTCTGCTGATCGTGCAGATTAACTTGTACATACTTTGAAACCACCAGGGCTTCCGGAGTGGCTCGTCATACAACCCTTAAGGTTGTGCATACGAGTACTGAGTTCAAAAAAAAAAAAAAGTGGCTTTGGGCTGTACTGTGATTGTACCTTACCTGCCCCTTAATCAGATTATGATTTCGCTTGGTGAGTACTAATTACAATCTGTGCTATATCAGTTGAACAGACTGTCAGCACGGTCATGTCATCAACAGACAGTGTCAACGTGTAATACACGATGTGTTGCCAAGAAATGATTATATCCCGTGTCGAGCCGTCAATTCTCATGGAACAGATTAAGAGTATGTTAAACATGGTCATAATGTGCGCGGCCATGCCATCAACCATGGCCCTCATTCCCAACGCGTAAATACCTGGCCATGCCTAACTCGCTTTATGACGGCCTCAACCTACATACAAAATATCAATTTTAATATCGACGCATAAGCCCTTCGGGGACAGGAATCCACTTGATAGAACATTAGAGCGTAATTGCTACGACTTCAATCAATAACAAGGATGGCTTCTCCTTCGGTTCAGGTTCGTGAGCATCTCACCCGTCAACTTTACCAAAGGCTTGAACAACATGGCGGTCTTATATTCACCCACGAATCAACTGGGAAGCCAATACACCCACGCGGCATTGACGTCCAAAGAGAGGTAATAGATAGGTGGGTAGCAGAGAGAGCACAGGCACTAACTAGTGAGTTGGTCACAGACTTAAGACAAGTGAACGGTCTCACAGTTGGGATGTGGAAGAGAAAACTCGGGGAAGCGGTGGAAATCGCCTTGGTATCATGGTGGTATAAAGGGGGTGCTACAGGGTGGGTTTACTATGAAGGGAACTCGGATGCTTATTACTACTACTAGATCTAGAGTAGGTTAGGGCCGAGAATACATATATAGTTTGTACACAGCCATGGAGAGCCATGCGTCCGGCATTCGGTAATCTCAATTAGCTCCATTCATTGATATTGAAAGGAAACAATTTGTGAGGTGCGAGATTGATTACACCTACATAGTAGAAACAGAGCAGAGACTAAGGATATATGTAACTGCTTGTTAAATTTCTGTACTTTTCTTTGCCACTGGGTTATAAATCTACAGCACAGTTTTAATCTTGAGCCTTTGCAATTGACATTCAAGTAGTAACTAATTCTACAATAGTTATATAACTAGACGAATTCCAAAAATGAGTAATTGACTTATAACTAGCCATCGTTAGCAAAGTTAAGAATAATCAAAGCTAAGCGCCAGTTTAAATGACATTTGATTCCACTAAGTATACTAGTATGTCATTGAATTTAAAGAATAGGTATTAATACTCTGGAAACTTTCTGGATTTCTTGGAATGGTAGAATTACAGATTTATTTTATAAGTCTCTTGGTAAGTACTTATCTTTCAAGACCATAAGCACATTATTAATTCATGGTGGTAATCTTTTATGATTTTCACAATAGGTGTTTTTGTAGGCCTCTTGGTAGCCCTTACTATCGCTGACTCATCACGGCAGTTATAGTATATATATCAAATGCACGTGACTAAGGCAATCCAGCTCCATTTTTTTCTCTTAAATTGTAACTCGTATGAGCTCTAGGCTGGGCGACTATTCTACCCCAGGATCAGTCCCGATTACCTTCTTATCCCCTTTGATTGTCGATGAGTTAGATACATGAAAAGTCCTCATGCGCCCATAAACCCCATCGCATCACTTCATATCCTCTACCGCTTCCTCTATGGTCCTCGAGGCCTCCCACTGTTATCTGCTATCAGTGTGCAATGTAGCACATGGATCGCGTTCTGTCTTATCGCGCACTGGCAAAAGGGTCCTCTCCTCTTCCGATTTTGTGTCGTCACCAGCACTTTTGACTTCCCAGATCAGTTGTTACACATGAGAGTGCCTTCAGCAGGCCGGGTGGCAACCCTTCCGGCCGAGGTACCCTGGATAACCATGAGATAAGAAGTGAAACTAGGCGAGCACCCGTGAAGTAGTCAGGCGTAAAAGTTTTAGCCACTTGTTATAATTACGTAGTTAATGTAGTTCTCGTGCCCCAGACCGATTTATTTTGATGGGTAGCTTAAATCGGTACCACCTGGCACAGTGAGAGTGATTAATACTCCCAGGGATACCGATTAATATTACGAAGATGTCGTTTCTTATACTCCGAGTGATGGATCCTTATGTACAATATATGATCATGAGTACTGTACTATCATGGGCTGTGCCAATTCAGGGCCCGGCTGTAGTGTTTGGTAACTCAAAGCAATTGCAACAACTAAGGCATCTATGGATAAAAGATCCTCTTACAATTGAGACAACAGCCCCAACAATACATGAGCACCTGCAATAGACCTGCAATAGCATTAACTTAAATGTCGTTAGTAACTGATCCTAAGTAAGAGGGTATCTACTACGCTCGGCCGCCTTGGGCAGTATGTATGGAGTTCACCTAGACTTGTACGTCGCTATGCTAGCTAGTTGATAGTGCTTTCAGTGAGTATTACGTAAACATGAATATATGAGTACCGGGTGTCACAGAACTCTACGAAGGAGATAAAAAACTTGACAGGGCAGCTTTGATTCGAGCTAGGTATGGCTCTCCCATGCGCGACCCTAGGTGCGCTGCCTCGTCATTAGCTAGAAAGCTACAATGAGTACTGATTTACAGGGAAAAAAAAGAAGAAAAAAGAAAAAAACTAGGTATGGGTTGTCTCCCAAGAGACAACACAAGGCCCAAGTACAAACCATTTGGGGAGGCATGAATCAAGATTACATTCGCCGCCCTATCAAAGACATGAACCTACTGCATGACTAGAAGTGCCTAGGAAATGTCTTAAGCATCCCTACTAACGATGGTCTAGTTGCTCCCCGCCCCATAGTCCATGGATTGATAGCTGGGCGGGTGCACTAGGAGTCTTAGGTTTGGTTGCCACAAGAACGGGCTCATGGGTTCGATGATACCGGTCAGCACTAAGGGTTTTCCACATTCAGCCTTACATTTTGTGGCCCCACTTACTACATTTTTGAGATTGGCCTTTGCCGCAGACAATCACAAACAAGGGACCCCGGGCCCAGGGCAATTGTATGAAGTCGACTTTAAGCTTGGTGGCTACAGTAATCAGGTGATGCCATAGCGCAAACCAAAGCGGTAATGCTAATGTAAAGCAGATTGGATGTAAAATATGGAGGCATGGCTTACAGCATCCTTAGTCTGGTTGGCACAACAGCCCCGTTATACAGCATCCTGCAAATCTAGTGTTCCTAGGGTGGAAATGCATTAGTAGCTATACCGGTAAACCGAAGATAGTAGCTGAAGATTACCTTAAATGACGCTAGTGATCTAAGACCTGCTTCCTATGGGCACCGATGAGCTGAAAAGTGCAAAATCATGATGAAATGTCAGGCCTATGATACGTGTAACGTGTTTTGGCGAAGTCGGCGTCTGACTTGTCCACATGCCCAAAAAGCACACATAATCATGTCATGATATCAGCTGTTCCAGAGTAAGCCCTGAATGTGGTAGTCAGCCTTGTGAAACAACATTTACCATTTCCTAGGTTAGGCCTGCGAGACAGCTGACAAGGGCTCGGCGTAGTAGAATTCCCGAGATGGCTACATAGCTGAGTGATCCAGACGGGGCAGTCTTCCCACCACTCTCTCGAGCTCTACTTAGTGGACCAGAAGCCTTAGTGGACCACAAGCTTGCGTCTACGCGTACGCATGTATCAGGTATCTGCCAGAGCTCCGTGAGGTGTCCTCTAGGTTTCAAAATACCCTTTCCTGCAAGGCTGAGCTTGTGAAATGTAGCCGCATGAATATTTGATGTAACCGGTATCTACGTAAGTAGGGATTTCCACTAGGTAGCTGCCACGCCGGAACTAGTAAACTTCTATAGTGGCCAGATATCTCGATCCCAAGCATATATACGTATACCCGGATGCACGCCGTTTGATATGCTTCAGACGATCTGTCTGACACCCAAACAGCTCTCTCCGCAGCTCAGAATTTTCCAAGCTGGCGTATGTTGCCACACTAGGCCTAACTAGTACTAATACGCTGACGAATGAGGCAAATAGAATGTCGAAAATGAAAGATAGGCAAGTAGGCTTGGTTGATAGAAAATGCTTAGCCCGGGCCCGCCGGCCCTGACATGTGCCGGGCGGACATTGGGGACTATTCCGTGGCACAGATCCCCACTGACCCTCTACGAGGGTGATGTGCCAACCAGACTACCCATTGACCCAGTTGCAGCTGCACGCCTCGCTTGGTATCGATTTCCGCATTAAGTCTTGTTACGTATCCATGTGTCGTACTTAGCTATGATGAAACCAGTTCGTCATTTCGCTGCTACCGTGGCCTCTAATCATGGCATTGTTCTGTGGCCACCCGGATTTAATGGTGCCGAACCTTTATCCATACATGGGCAGCTCAACTTGAATTCCTTGCCTTGACGGGCATAGTCAGCAGTTCTTGTCAGCTGAGGATTGCAAAGCCACCATAAGTAGTGATCTTTCCTTTTGCTGACTCGTGAAATATTGTCAGAGTGTATTTAAAAATGATGTACTTCGTTGCTAGTGATCATGAACATAGCCTCAAAAGCTATTACCCGATTGGGGAAAATTGCCACTCCGCCACAGGGGTTCTATTTATGGCATCAAACAACCGGCGAGTAGGTGCAGGGTATGGCATAAAATTAAAATAAAAATCTAGAAAAAAAAAAAATGGCGGCCAATGGAACTTAAAACACGGGGAACTGGTGCTGCCCTTGAGGAGGCATCTTGCCCTGGTAGTAAAAACGTCCATTGCTGCATATGCATGTGATGTGATAACTAACCCATACTGTAATAAAATCCATAATTGCCACACAGCGCAGCATTCGCGCGTGTACAGGCGGTTCGTCGTTTTGGGAACAGGCCTGGATTACCCGCACAAATGGTGCCATGTGGCGTATGGAACTCGAATATAAACATTTTAAGCGCATAGGTATCTCGTTTGGGCAGTACTTAATAGGCGCTGATCACCTAATGCATTACGTGCAGCCCCGCAGATTCATTGTGTTGTGCCAACCAGACTAATTCATGTCCCCAGCCAATAAGCGCGCAGACGCGCTACCGGCAAACGCGCCAACTGCAGGGCGTGTTTATGCACGTTCCCAATTGTAATACGGTACCCTGTATACCTCGCAATTGTGCCCCCGCTTCACATGTACAACAGCCGAAGTAGTGCGATTGGCACTTGATTGACTACTTACCTGGGCCTCGTTGGAGTCCAGGGGTATTAGGTTCTAATGCACAAAATCCCCGCCTGTGCCGGCAATGCAGTCATTATAATTGTTGTTCAATTGTCCACATGTCGCACTAGCACGCATTATGATAAGGCAATTAGACTTGCCCCTCAGCCACTGATAGTTGCGGGGAGAACGTATGTCATGCATATATCTCGCCTAATATATCTGTCACAATTATCGGTTTCCCCACCCGAGACCACTACAGGTTGTTCCACGACGTCATTTGAGTTTTTAGACTAGCCAAGCGATATACCAACAAGCATGCAATCTACTCAAGAAAAGTGAAACTACATGTCTGCAGTGTATAGTCCTTAATGCACGGCTTTCATACATCGGCAGTTTATGAGAGCAAGGGTAATGCTATTTAGTGCGTGTAATTATTATACTCAGGGAACTGGTGAGACCATGTCCTATCAGTAACACCTGCGGTGTTAAAGAGGTATGTACTGTGGACAGCTGGAGATTTACAACCCCCCCCCCTGAGAACCCCAGAATTTTAGCTTACTTTTGTTGGGCATTATTTGTGAAGTATGTAGGTTTGGCTGCCGCTAGGCGCAAGTTATAAACTAATGCGCATCATATGTATCAAGTAGTAAGAACTTTATTCCTGGGTGGTTAATGTGCTGATGTGGGTATATCGTTTTCAGTCTGCAAAGAACCCAAGGGGACGTGGTATTGAGATACTGGACTTACGTTGGCTTCCCAATGAAGGACCTGTGTTCACCGCAGCTTACGTTTATTCCAAATGATAGTCCAATACATGCAGATTTAATAATTAGTCTGTACTAGCAAGGGCTTGTGAATTGAAACTTGTTAAGTTTACAAAGAAGCGTGCATCAATCCTGTGAGCATACCATATGCGGCGTCGATCAACTGTCCTGCACCTCACCTTGCATATACTTTGCACACTGATCGGCATAGGATCGACATAAAGATGATCCAAGGACCGGTTCTGTTAATGTTTTTTTTTTAGAACTCATTACTCGTGTGCGCAACCTTAAGGGTCGCATGACGAGGGTTCTGTTAACGTATTCCGTCCGAAGAGATATATGACTATGTATTCTTAGCTATGCATCAATTCCATCTTGTACCTCAACTCATGACCTTGAACATTCCGAAAATTCTGATGGCTAACCAAGAAGTTGATCCAAGTGTGCAGTGCCACTTCACCCGTCCTCCAGACATGCCTTAGAAACGTGCGCATGCATAGGGGTTTACTACACTAGTGAATATGAAAACTGAACCACGTTATTGCAATTGCAACCCCTTTTCTGCTGTAATCAGAGCTCTACCTAGCTCCATATACTTAAAACTCTAGCGTGACCATGTTAGAGGTAAAAAGTACTAGTGTCAAAGCTCATCGACTCGTTACGACATATAGCCGCCCCTGAAACCGACAAAGGAAAGGACTGAATTAGGAAAATAAGAACCTATGTAGATACACATAACAAAGAAAATATTGCTCTAAAAAAAGGAAGCACTCCGTGTGCCGAAGAAAAATGTCTGCTATCAAAAATTCCATCAAATAGCGTAACGTGTTTTGAAATAATCCTACAAGCTTCCATATTGTCGTATTAGGCGCCTGCAACTTCCCAACGCATATCCATCCTCATCTTCCTAAGGCCGTTTCCACCTGCCCTTGGGTCATCGATTGCCCGAGCATGTCAGCTTGTGGCTTCTTCCCCCTGAGGTAGATACATTTGAGCTTCCTCCCCGCAGCCTGCCCTTGCCCTTACTCTTGCTAGTGGTTGACCCAGTGACACTAGCGTTACAAGTTAGTCCCGTGGTAGATTCCCTACTCACGTTCGTCTGCAATTCGCTAAGATTCGGTAATGTTTTCTCTGCCTTAACGATAGTCCCGCAAAGCTCCGTTTCGTTCCTACAAGGGCCCCAGGAGGTTTCGACTTTTGGTCGAGTTGGCAACTTGCTAGGAGTGACAGGGCTACTACTAGTACTTGGAAGGCTTGTTAGGTCGTCACTGTGTTCACAGAGTTCCCATGAATCCCTTCGTGGTTTCTCAACAGTCTTCTTCTTCCTCCATCTGCCTCGGCCTCTAGCACCCCCTTTCTCGCCCAGCTTTTTCTCAACCCAGTCCGAGACTTCTGCAACAGCTTGGTGAGGTTGATGTTTATGCATCATGAGAAAACCCTGAAGTTCTGCAGGTGTAAAGGTTCCGGCAGGCACTGCGCTAGCGAACCTTTCTGCAAGCGAATCGATACTATCTGATTCCTTCTTTTCGTATGAGAAAAAGTTCTCAGAATGTATTGACTCGACAGGGGAGGGCTGGAAAATAGGATCATCATATTCGTGTATGTTAGAATTCCTCCTACTGGGGGTACCGAGCGGGGAAGATGATTGCTCAGGTAGATCGGTAAGCCCCTTGTATAATTCTTGGAACACTCGTCTGACCGTCTCCTTGTTCGCAAACCCGAACTCAATCTGGACGTCCACTCGACCTGGTCGGATGAGGGCTGGGTCCAGTCGTTCACGGTGATTGGTTGTCATAATTAAAATTCTGCCTTCATGGCTAGCTACGCCATCGATGGCGTTTAGGAGCCCCGAGAAGGAGATCTGCGACTTGTTGTTGACCGCATTTCTCATTGGATTGATGCGAGGAAGACCTCCGGCGCCGTTGGCTGTCGCATTCTCCCCTCCACGATGCTTCGCACCCAATGATCCTCCTTCCTCGCCATTACCCTTTGCACTAGTGGCGCTAGAACTACTTTCAGGCTTTTCTTGTGCAACGTCACCTGCATTATCCTTACCATCCTTGCTTTGTGATTGCTTTTCTCTATTCTCTGACTCATCCTCATCCCCAGACTCATCATCCTCAGAATACTCAATCGCCTCGTACATATTCCCATACCCCACTCCATTAAAATTCGAGCTTCTCCCAATGCCAGCACAGTCGATATCCTCCAACAAAACGATGCATCTTTTTGGCAGCGCCTGGAATAGCTGTCCCAGAGTTTCGTCGGTAACCCCACCTCCTGCACCAAGATTGAAAATATATAAATTCAGTTTCAGCTCTCCTGCCAGGGCTAAAGTAAGACTTGTTTTACCCGTTCCTGGTGGACCATAGAAAAGATAACCTCTACGGTAAGGTAATCCCCTGGCTGCGTACCACCGGGCGGTCACAGGGTTAAGATAGTCTCTCGTGTCACGAAGGATGAGATCCTTATCCTTGTCCTCCATGATCACCGTACTGATATCCCTGGAAGCTCGTGATCGGCCATTATCCCAGCTCTTTTGGAAATTTGAGGAATTGACGGTGTAAACTGTGGTCTTGCGACTCTCGGATTGTAAATAGTTCGCCCTTGCCTCAGCCAAAAGTGAACGTAGCAAATTAGGTGATCGCCCGATCGTCATGAGAGCCATCGTTTCGTCTGGTGTGTCGTTATTAAGGTATCCATGGTGTTCGGGAACTCGTTGCATGATGACGAGATGTTTCCGGTACCAGAAATACGAGAGTCCTACATCACCAAATTGTACATTAGCATTCGGAAGATAATAAGTTCTCGGTAAAGAAAATCACACAAAGAAATAAATAAAATCCATTCGCCGCTCAGATTTATGGCAGCGTTGAGGCTGGAATCTGACGTGAGGCTCGTAACCATACATAGAATACTCGAATTTGGCATGGTTCCCACCAGTGTGGCAGCCTCACTCGTTTGTGACCAATCACAGCAACGAAGCATGAATAAGGAAATTCCATGGACAAATGCATGAAAACTGAATAAAAAATACTACAAACCTGGAGCAGGATTGTACTTCAACATTGGGCCTAAATCGTCTTCCTCGTCGTCATCTTCCTCGTCGTCTTGCCCCGCTCGTCCATGGTAATTGCTGTACATTGAAAATCGCTTCACTCTGGCGCTATTGGGATTCTTTCTGCTGGTTACGCAGAATTTGCGACAATCTGTAGAAACTCTATGCGTAGCTAACCACTTCATTATGTATAGATAGGCTTGGTCTGACGAATGTATTGTTGCTGAGGAAATGCAGTTATCGTAGATAAAGGACCACAAGCTGTGGAGCCCATTCATTGCATAGCTGAGGAAACCACCGAGGGACGCGAACACTGTGAAGGCCATTCCTAAACTCACTGTATCACTAGAACGTTAGAACCTTTTCAATTCATATGATCATATTTATTAGTCAAGGTCGAGGATAACAGATTGGGACAGCGAACTCAAGAGTGTCGGGTCAAGGCCCATAGAGAGGAAAAGCCTCTGGACCACGTCCAGGCCTGGGATAGGCAAATTCATATTCATATCGGCCACCCCATGGCCTATCCCTAATGGAAGCCCACTCGACGGTGGTAGGGGTGGAATGGTCATCTTGGACTATCTGGCGTCTTAGTGATATGTATGCAGAATATAACTTCTGTTCTTAGAATTGCTCTATATCTTGCTTCAGGAGCGTGGTTGACGGAAAGCCCAGGCACAGGACTTATATATTAAGGAGTAGGAAGGTAACTGGGCCGTGATGTTGGACGATTCACAAATGAATTAAGCGTACGCGTGTTAAGTTGTGCAGTTTGCGGTAAAGTCAGGATTAAAGGGCTTGTGTATGCTCAAAGATAATGCCAACAGATCGGAAAGTATGTGTCAGAGTAGAATATCAGCCTAAGTAGTGACTATACGTCAATTAATATGCATTGCTTGAGCCGCGAGGTGAAGGCCCAAACAGATGTCGGCACTTGGAGAATCAATGATGATCAAGAACAGAGATACGGGTAGGCTTTGTGCATGCGACGGATAGGTGGAAGGCGAAGGTATTTATGTACCTCAGATCGATTATAATCCAATGTGGGTGTTGAGGGGCTAAGTATCCCTGTCTGAGCAGGAAGCAAATAACCTACCTAATAGACACTGGGAGCCGCAGACCTTCCGCGCATGAATTCGAAAGTACCCGTTAACTAGCTACCTAATTAATTTGCCCAGGGAAAACATGGGACTACGTCCTTACAACCCGGGTTCATGGATGGGCTAGCAGTAAGCTTCACAGCATCATGAGATTCCCCACACATAACGCAATGTGACTTACCTGGGACATGCAGTACTAATTCTCGTTACACCAGCTAGCCTATCGTGCACCTGAGCCCCCATGCTCTATGGAGCAACGAATTTCCCGCAGGAGTAATTCTGAGCCCAAGTGTAATAGGTCCTTCGAGTACCTCAACGCGCCAATTCCCGAAGGGTCTGAGTTGCGCGGCGTCTATGTGCCAGATGCTAGGTATCTTGGACGTTATTTGCTGTTCTCAGAAGAAATTAATGCGCTGCAAAATTCCGCCTTTTATAATATTAACAGGACTATCTTGCAATAAGAGCCTCATACAAAAGGTTTACTTCTCAGGTAGTGGACGACGACTGCTACAGCTCCCGTAGAAAATTTCTCAACTCAGTTGCGGAGTGCTCCCCAATTGCTTCCCATATTTGCCACAGCCAAAGCCAGCTGCAACAACTTAAGAGCCTCCTCATAGGAACTAGTCTACCTGAATGTGACCGCCACGCCGGACTTGACATCAAGATGCATCCTGAGACGTCATAAAATGTTCAAGGGTTAGCATATAATAATTGCAATACGGTAGCCTCACCGCAATGCGTTGGGAGGGGTTTTTTTTTTTTAATCTGCAGGCAACTAGCAACGGTTTCATCCTCTGAGAGGACTCCCAAGTTGATCGAACTTCCGAACTCTTTAATCACGATTGCAACTCATACGCCATTTCACATCCCGAGGGGCTGCATACCTAGTTTCAGCTGAAAAATAAATTCGGCACCTCCAGATGCCCTGAAAACTTAGTCTAGTTCTCAAAATTTAGTCTAGTTCTGAAAACTCTCTTCTTGATAAAGCGGCCTGAGTCAAATGCCAAGAGTGTCGATCACCCTCGGAACCAAACGATCGGGTTTCATATGTGGACTGGGTGGCGATAAGCAAGGTTGGACGCACCAGTAGCCAGTCGTCAACGAGAGCTGCAGCGTTCTGTATTAATAGATTAACGTCGATCTGAAAAGCATCTTATTTAATCACGCAGATAGATATCCAGATTCCTTATTACCCAAGAATTCACAGTGCATGAGCGATCGCGATAGCAAAGTGATGCGGCATAATGCCAGCTATGTAGATGATATTGCCCAGGTAGCGAAGAGTTTCAAGCTTTGCTTATGATGGTCCACTTGAAGATATCGTGGGGCCCAACGCGTGGAGGGACTTTTCTCCCGAGCACCGTGGATCCAATTGCTCCCATGATCGGGCACCCTCGTTGACGTTTACGTGCAAATACATACTTCATCATGCATGTGCAGCCTAAGCTCATCGTAAACGATAGGCTGCTAGCACGTATCTACTTACTTAGGTATCTGCAGAGAACTTTAATCGATTCTGCTTAGGGCCCTACTGGAAAGAATCACAGCATATTATAACCTCGTGCACACGCGCATGATCGGCAACGTATGCCGTGGATAAGTTTCGCTGACAAGTTCCAATGTTACTTTCTGTAGAACTGCGCGTAGACACAAATCGCAGTGTATTCATTGTCATGTAACACATGCCTAGTGCGTATTTTCTCGTGTTACATAGTTAGTATGCGGAGTAGACGAACAAAATCAAAGATAACCGTTCAGTGTTAAAGTTAAATACTTATAATTCTAGTTGCAGGCAGTACCACCATAAGTTACACCAGATTTCTTGACCGCACTCCCCGCAACTCCGGAAATGTGTGCACTACTTAGGATGAAGCCCTAACATCTATACCTGGCTTGTGTAAGCGGGAACCTCATGAGTCAAAACCCATGTTTTGCAACATTTGGTACACGTTCACATCGACCTGTCAAACTTGTAACTGATCCACATTATAATCTGCCCCTGTCACTAGTCTGGTTGCAACTCTTCGAGGGGTAGTGCAACCAGACTACCCTATCACATGGTTACCTTTGGTGTACACTAGCGCTTATCTCTGGATCATGCTCATGTGAGTACCTTCCTACCCACTAGGCTCGGAATGCGACTGAGATTTGTAATAGGGCTTGAATTACCTTCTCACATGCATCCTGGACGTCAAACAGACTACCTTATGGTTGAACGTGAGATTTTGTTTGTATCTAACCTTAAAGGAATTTGTATGCGTTCACGCTCGGTGTAGAGGCCCGCAAGCTGTCCATAATGTCTCGATGCCTTTGGCTGGCTTCGTCTATGGTAGAGGCGGCATAGGCAGAATAACAGCAGAAGACGATGGATGCAGCTTATACTCTGCCGGAATCTCACATCTGTATATATATTAGTATGTAGCAAACTTCTAAATACCCTTCTCGGCGGCCTCTGCACTCATGCGCATGTTATTGACCTCGCATGAATCTGCACATTTTCGAAATTGGAAGAAGCAAATCTTCCAAAGCATTTAAACTTTAGAGCGGGGCCCAGAAGTTATTCTGAGATCCAGGGTAAGATCTCTAAAAGAGAGATAACATAACATTCTCTCTATGCTAGCTGCAAATCATGAGATTCCGGTCTCCCCAACCAGCATAAAGTACATAAGCTCGGAAAAAGGATGAGGGTTCAAGCAACTCATAGGAGCCAATATGGGGATCATCCAGATCCTGATTTTAATCTACCAGCTGCAATCACAATACTAGTTGTCAACGCGGGCATTGATTGTTTTTTTTTTTTTTCGCACCCTTCGCTAGATAACAGAATTATCTCTACATCCCTTCGGCTGCTTCTAGATCCCTAGAGTAATAGTCAGGCATTTTGTAAATCTTTGTTGACTTAATATACACCTCACTAAAGCTAAACCGGTAGAATATGGATACATAACCGGGAATTTGATAAATTGCTGAGGACGGATAGATGCAGTAAAGTGAAACTCCAAGGTGTCTCGAGAAAAGATGCCAAACTTGCATCACGTACACTTGTAGATCAAGGTTCCCGTGCCGGAAGGTAATCACAGGCTAAGTTCCAAATATGTAGCCCTATTCACAACGGTAGAGGTGTATGATGCAGCCATAGTGAATCCGAGGTGAGACAAACTGGGATTCAAGAAATCTTGTTCCTAAACCTGCAGCTGTAAGGCTAAACTAAATGCTGAGGTATATCAATATGATAGGTGCATAATCTCGAGCGATGTTACACAGGATCAGGGCATGTTGAGGAGGAAGTGCGGCTGGTTCCTAGACTTCACTAACAGAAGCACCGATTCCTCATAGCGACCCTTGCCCGCAGGCATGAACTTGTTCCGATGTATGCACAATATTCTGCCATACATGTATGGTATCATTGGCCAAGGTTAAACATGTTATATTACCAGGCTGAAGTGGAAGCGAGGTTACCTCATCTAAACGCAGAATCTCAAAAAAGGTGCTACAAGACACAATCGTGAGACATGATAATCCATGACAGCTGTGATAACCTGTAACTCGCTAGTCTGCGAACAAATTTCATACCTCTTAATTTGCAAAGCAGTAGGTTCCCCAGTGTCAGCGACGCTATACAGACATAATACATATATGCTCTTGTTCTGTACTTGGATTGTCCCCGGAGCTCATCTTCTATGCCTGTAAGGTGTGTCGGATTACATACAATACCCCGGCGAAAGTATTTGCGAGGCTCCCCATATATATTTGCAGGAGGGTCGCAAATACTTTGGCCGGGGTACTGTACGTACGGTGTTGCACCAGTACCAGAGGCCGTAAATTAAGAGACATGGGTATGTACGTATTTTGAGGAAAACCTTAAAAATTTCAAGTGACTTTTATGAGAAATTTGCTATCACTTCCACTGGCTGGCACTCATAAACGTAAATACGCTGGGAAATCCAGCCTGAGCGTCCTCAACGTTAGGAATACATAGGATTCATATCTTAATGGGTTGTGGTACAATGCCGACTTCCGAATCTGCCCCCACTTCCGACCTGTCGTCACAATTATTTGCAGGGTTAAACCTTTCAGATCACAAAGTCAGCCTCATATTAAGAGCCGCAAACATGGTTATATAAATGTATGTACATACCAGGATAATCACCACTCATGCATGCAGTGTAACTTTGAACGACATGCTGATAATCACAAAACTTATACTTTCTAAATCAAAGGCAATAGGAGATATCATCTGAACCCCACCATACTGGTACGAACATCTTTTCCTCTACTGCAATCTAATAACGATTGATGCAACGCACGTCTTCAGCTTTTCAGCCGTTCTGCATGGTGGTGACAATTCCATTCAATTTGCGGGACGTGCTTGAGACAGAGGGCTCGGACGTCAAGCCAACAACACTCTAATACTACCTTGTACCCTGCTTGCTACGACCAGTATTTGATGCCGAAGCTTTCCGACTTTTCGGATAGGGCTGTCGAAATTAAATTGCGAGTCCAAACTGCCTGGTACCATGTTTATTGCTCCTCTGGGAAAAGGTTAACGCCGCCACTGTGCTGGGGAAAGCTTCTTAGGTAAAGAGAATATCCAAGCACCATATAGTTAGTAAACAGGGGTGTGTCTGCACTCTTACTGCGATAGTTTTGCACAATTCCGTTATGGTCAGATATAATTAGTAACCGAATGCTGCATGACTGGTGAGAATCAGACAACCGATGAAGGGCCAAAGACTATGTCGAGGGACAGTTGACCAAAGTGGTAATGATATGAGAGGGGTTGTAGGATCACATGTGACCTGTATTAATAGGCCGTTTGGTTAGAAGTGGAAGGTTTTACACTCCATGGAGAAACAACCCGTAGGAGCACCATGCCTATACATATATATCAGTGATAATAATACCCCCCTACATTCTAGGGTTCCTAGCTGGTGGTGAAAATATCAGTTACGATAATCGGTATCTACTCGCAGAATATCAGCCGTATTTGCACCATTGTTGAAAACATCTTCGTTGAATAAAAGCTGCCACCATTTGTAATTGTAAGGTTGGAAGAAACTAGCAAAGTTTCACAGGGGTTGGAAGATGCAACGTGAGACAAAGAAGTTAGAAAAATGCTACTTGCAAAGCAGCAACCCAATTCCCAGAAAGTATCGGCAAGCTGGAATGTAAAGTTGCTTAGTACGGTCGAATCAGGTATGTTGTAATCCTCTGACGCTGCTCTCTTGAAGGGCATGTAACTAACTCGACAACGCTACACATGCGGAATGGACGGTAACCCCTTTATATGTAGTGATCTAGTATTTTGTCGGTCGGCAGTACAATATGAGACTTCTTCTGCATTCAGGAACCACAGATTCCTGCAGTTCCTTTCGGTATCACTAATAATCCCTTGGGCGTTTTGACGACCTAGCTACAATTTCCCCAGGAAGAGGCGCAGCAATCACGAGACTGGGTATTTAGTTACGAGATGTTGTGTTGGCTTTTTCTCTCACGATTTTGCTATTATTCCTCAAGTATGGCAGGTGGACACCATTTTACGCGCCTGACCGCAGAGTTTGCTTTTGATTAATTAGATATTATGAGCTAAGAAGTAGCTATGCTGTTGGGCTAGTCAGGGTACAAGCTGCGTTCACATTCTACATTCTTTGCTCCAATGGGGCGAATCTTATCTATGATCACCAACCACTCAAAACCCGAATAGGCACATAATACCAGGGTAGCCTCGGTAGTCTGGAGTAACATTAGGACAACTTGGGAATGGTTTTAATAACTGTAAGCAAAATTTCCTTGTTTAGACTCGCATCTAAAACCCGAAACGCCGCCGCGACAACTCCACCTTGGTTACCCTGAAGTCATCATTTAACGCAGTTGTTCTCCAGATATGGCTAATTTCATAGCTATATAGTGATATACAGTTTACCGCATTGGACTATATGTCTTGTGCTTAACTTCTGGCAGGGGTGGCCATAATAGTCGCCCTGACCACCTCACTCACCTCAGGCTTAAGCTCCAGCCGGCGCCCTGCGTCCTGCATCCGCTTTTTAGGCCGATAAGTGGTTGTGGAGCCTACTGCTCGGCTATCTACATGTGGAGGGCCGACTGTGTGAAGGTTCTACTGCTCTGTCTCATTCATCTTCCCTCCATGACCCCACTCAGACAGACAGGTATCCACTTTACGCCTTGCTAAATTCATTCCCATATCTCCTGCTACTCCTGTCGTCAGGTAGAGAACTAGCGAAGTGGCGCCATTGGTGTGCACTCTCCTAGCTCCTCCTTTGATGCATATGATTGCCTCCGCTAGCACCTCTTCCGTTTTTGAAACACACGTTCATTCTTCTACGTCCTATCCTATACCGCTGGTACGTGAATGCTAGCTCTCCGATATCCACTGCATTTCCTCTAGCTCTGGACCGAGTGACTCTCATGATCTGCTCCCCTCGCGTGTATAGTTGCAGATCTCCGAGGCCCTCTAGACTAAGAACCCCCCTCTCCGACCGGCTTGCGCATGACGTTGGCGCCGCGGTTTCCAACCAAACACGTTTAAACTTTTTTTCACGCTGTATGTGCTCAAGTATTGAGGTATTTTTTATATATGGTATTTTCGCACCCAGAAAAAGCAACGACTTGTTACTGGAACTATCGGTGGAAAAAAGATGCTTGGATATCGAAGATTTTGGGAGAGGGAAATATATTCCAATAAGAGAGTTACAGGGGCTGTGAGTGTATTTTACCTGCCGCATTTGCGAAACATCCCAGAAGCTTGAATGGTGTCTTGCGGGCACCGGCCTCTCGTAGGGACTTGAAAAGAGGGATACCTTTCCGGTACAAATTTGTATGCCAACGCTATGTATTCATGCCTCCTAACCTTCCATTACTTGTAGCTGAATTTGCAGCCTTTAATAAAAAAATTTTCCAGCAGAATTTTAAAATGCTATTAATTTTTGCGATTTCGTTAACAAGCCGCAGTTTTGGGGGCTTGGGTTGTTCTCGCGCCCAGCCCAATTTACTTATTTGAGGGGTAGCTTAAATCGGCTTGGGTTATGAATAGGGCTGCATACCCTACCTTTTTATTTTTTTTTTCTTTTTTCTAAAATCAGTACCTACTCGCATTTAAGCATCTCGCTTATGGCGAGGGAGCGCATCCCCCGGGTTAGTCCTGGGGGATTGTCCTACCACTGGGCCGTTCCCTGCTCTGGCATACCCTACCTAGAGTGCGACGACATCACCACGACAACCCTTTCACAAAACGAGTGTAGAGCGGGCCACCTCTTTTGAGTTGCATTCCACAGGACCCACCATGACGATTCACTAGGGATGGGAAGGGGAGCATAATGGTCGAAGGGCCAGCAATGCTATATAGGGCCACCATGTAACCTAGTTGAGAAGGGCAAGGCCCAAGTACTGTTCTCAGTAGCTGAATTGCTATCTTCACATACCTATATGCCCGTATATATCCAAGTCACTATCTTCACGTTCAGGCAAGTCCTCCGCTTCATGAGTGTCGACAAGGCCTAAGCCAAAGGTTGTCTTTCGGACTCGTAACATCTGAACGATTGAGAGAGAGAGCTAGGCGACCTGGGGTTCGCCCTTACAAATACATGTTTAGAGACCCCTACCACTTTTGTTAAAATAAAAAAAAAGTAATTTAATGAATACCCTTGCGTACACCCCTCGATCCCATTCTCTACTTTTCTGACACGAGACTGATCCTTCCTGGCTATTACCAAAGAGTCCACAAAACCATATAACTACTCTGCAACAGGACTCAAAACCCCGACATAGAACTCAAAGCACTGCGGGAAAACAGAAATAAGCACAATGGCAAACCAGTCTAGGTAACGTTATAACAACGATATTGAAGTTTCAACCCTTCCTGGTATGCTTCAATGGAAGGAATTCCCCACTTCGGCCACCGCTCCCAGCTCTTCTAACTCGTCAAAATCCTGAGCTGCACTAACCACACTCACCTTCGTCAACCTCGACTCCCCAGGCTGCTTTAGCCTACACACAACCCAATGCAGCAAGTTTCTACCACCAGCCAACGTATATTTCCCGTCCGGTATGCTGTGCTGATGCCGGGCCCGAACTTTCAAGGTGCGTACCTCCCCGCTAGACAATTTAACCTCCAGCTTTCCAAACCGTGGCTCATCGGCTTTGGGTGGGACAATGGCCAACCCTCGAATAAAGCACTCTTTGATACGATATCCACGATGGTGGGCGAAGGGAGTCTGGCTATCCCCATAGCAGTGGACAGGCTCATTACCAAGTGAGCTTCCACCAAGGCTATGAAGGTCGGTTTCTTCGATTTGCTTCCAAGATGGAGTCCATAGCCGTTGACAATCTCCTGGCTTTGGGAAGAGAAAAAGGAGGGACCCTCGTACATAGTCCTGCATGTGGTCAACTAACAAGTACCATGCTTCCTCCACTGACTGACTTTCATAATACGCCGGAAGAGAGGGTGATCCTAGAAGGTATCCAAGTCCAGCAATTTTGTCAATGTCACCAGATGCAAATCGACGTTTCATCTCCTCTAGAAGGGGGAATAACACGACCCTGTTATCGTTGGCCAAGATAACGGTCAACGGTTCCATCATAGTCCAGAGTGTTGTGCTGCAGTCGCCATCAGTCCTAACGGCATCCATTGGTACCGGGATTTCCTCGGTCACTCCTCCAATGATTGCTCCCGAGTTAATCTCTTGCAGTGTCCAGGCACGATTCAACCAATGACGAGGACCATCCCAACCGAAAGTTTCAAACGGTCTTCCTAAACCATTGCAATATTGCACTGTATTCGCTGTGTGCGAGAATTGATATGCATTTCCGATAGTTGGTACGTCGATCTCCCACTCCTTAAGTCTTATCTTCTCTTTTTCTGGATCAGGACTCCGTTGTCTCAAACAGAGGATATCCAGCCAGACATACTCCGCCCCCAAATTCAGCAACTCGTTCCTCACCATCTCCAACGTCACCCCTGCCGGAATTGGCACAGGCCATTCATATTGATTCACTGGCGTCTCAATGACAGTCATATCATCCACCCAACTATGTGATACTGGCCAATACCTTGGGTAAGGATGGAATGTTCGCCACCCGGGCACAACTCTATGTGCTCGGAGATCCCATACTCTTCGTGGTGGGACACTATAGGGTTTTAGTATCGTCCCTTTTACTTGAGCTTCTTCGCGGTCTTTCCGGTCGTTCTTTTCATATTCTGCAAACATCTCCCGGAGAGAGACTAGGTCGCCTGCAAGCCAATGTAGGCGTGCCCAGAATGGGCGGAGGTGGGCATAAGCGGTGCCAAAGTCATACTTGGACGAGATGCAGTCCTCGAGAAGAGTGAACGCGCCAGGTGTTTCGAGGGTGTATGATGTGTGTAGGATTCGGTTTAGTTCTGAGAGGAGACCGGCGTGGCCAAGTGAGGTACAAGATGTCGAGGCGGCCTCGGGGGAAAGTACGTATTCTGCAGAAGGGCCTGTGTAAGGACCCTGAAGCACCACCACCGGGTTTTTATTCATAATGCCTAGATTGTACGTGGCGCAGAAATATACTTTAACTTAAATCCAAGGAGCGGTGACGATCCAGGAGTGAGATCTACGATAACTGTTTGCTTCTTTGCGGGGATGCAGATAGTGAGATATGATGGCAGGGATTCAGAGGCTCTTAAGATGCAGATAGTGAGATATGATGGCAGGGATTCAGAGGCTCTTAATTTACTCCCCGGAATCCCGTGTAGCTTGCCAGGATAAATAATGCAGGTTACATTCCCGCAGGCCTATCGGATCTGTGTCTTTCTAGAGATCTCGGCTACCGAAGCAGGCCAATAGGATTTCACTACAGTCACCAATAGCGGATTTATACTGTAAGTTGGAAATGCATTCTAAAATATCTATATGCATTCTTTATTCCAAACTACCTACTTCTTCTGTATAAATGTGATGTAGAGACACCATGAAAAATGATTGGAAAAAGGTATGCATACCTTCGTTTGGTTGTTGCATAGATATGATTTTCCGCCGAAAAATGAGAAGTAACCTTTCCCCCAAAATGAATGAAATCTCGGAGCCTTCGACCAGCGGAGGTCAAACCAAATACCTCACCTTCCTCATCTACAACTTCCCCACCCAATCTTTCACATCTGAATAAACATTCTTCCTCATGCGTTGAAATCCAATACATCTCAGGCAACCCACTAGCATCCTCCACCTCCGAAAAATACCCAATATGGTTCAACCGGGCCATATGTCCGAACCCCCACTTCCTCAAGCTCGCATGGCACTCCTCAGGGACTCTAAACGCCACTGGGTGTTTCGCCAATATGAGCATCCGCCCGCACTAGGCTCACCGGGAGCTGTGTGGGGAAGAGGTAGTACAGGCAGCTCATGCAGCTCATGCAGCGAATTGTCTGTAGGGGGTGGAGATAGTGGCGCATCTTTCCAACCCAGGTTTTTTCATAGAGTGGGGCGGTGGTGCCTGAAGGGGTGATGCGTGTGGCAGCGCGGAGCATCCCAGAGAGAGATTGATGCCATAAAGTATAGCCTTCGTTTCCTCTAAGATTTATTCTCAATCACAGCCTCGGAAACACCCTTATTCCTGCTCCCACATCCAGCATTCGCTTCTCTCACGCTCACACTCCCCGCATCTCCCAATACACCTTCGAGATTCTTAATTGCATCAATTCCAGCGATGTTTTCCTCGGGCTAGCCCCAGAGAGGGATAAAAGCCTCTGGCGAAGGCATCTCGACCCGGTATGTGGATGAGCCGTCGTGAGCTCAGAGTAACTCTCGACCACCAATAAACAAATTCGAATACTAGTACTATTTTCAGCTTCAACTAAGATAAATCCATGTTAGTTATTCCACGTCGTGATACTTAGACATGCAGTACCCGTATTCAGTGAAGCTAGAGCACCATTGTCACTAGTCTCAAGCCTATTGTCGAGCGCCCGCGCTGAGTAAGATCATTCTGCTTGTAGCTGTTTGTAGCTTTGGATAGAGGGAGTTCGTAGCCTTTGCCTAAAGATCAATAGTATTGTTGCGATGAGTACGTTCAAAGTATTTCCCAGTTTTCGATACGCTAGGACAGTCATTGCCCGAATGGGCATACTGTAGATCGCACGTTAAGTCTACACCTAGTCTCTATGCTTCTATGAGAGGTACTCTATTTAGAATATCTACACAAAGTACTGCCAGGTCATCCGTGGGTCTAATAATATACATAACACAGTGTTTGCAACGGGCCAGGCCACTGTTCAGGCCGCCGTGGGCCTGGACTGAGGGCCGAGGTCCGTGCTGGCCTGAAACAGCCTGGACCGGCCCCGGCGGGCAATCTTGTGGACTGGGCTGCCTGACTACTAATACGGGCCATCCAGTCCGTCCAGTATGCATAACTTAAGGCACGTTCGTTGAGTAAGGAAGAAAATAAACACAATACGAAAGACAAAAAAGGCACACCAAGCCATCTCAGAGCTTCGTTACATCTTCCCTCTCCAGTATCGGTCAAACAACAGATCTAGCCACGTGGCCACTGAAGAAAGTACATATGTACTATTGTGCTTAGATTGGGGTTCAGACCCTAACAGTACTGCCACTCCGCATGTTCATGAACGCTCTTGCACATTCTCGAGAATTACCGCTGCGCTAAGGGTGACTGAGGATAGTAGGTTTGATTGGATGGAGTACTTGAAGTGGGAGGGACAACATACCAGCCCAGGCCAAATAGGTAGCCATGCACGCATCATCTATATGCTCCTGTTGTCGACTCTTTCATTTGCAAGTGATTCACCCTTTTCACGAGGCTAACTACCTCATCATGCTCCGCACGCGTACGTTGCAGCACCTCTTTTATTCACTCTAAATCAGAGTGAGGTTGCCTTAGATCTTCCCTTCATCGCCACCTGAGCAATTTCCAACCAATATATCAACCGCCACCTTAACATCTTGCTCAACAAAGTACCATGCCTCTACGTGAGAGAAGCGCGACGTTGATTGCCCTCAGGATAACTGCAGAAACATCTACACCAGCATAATCTTCTGCAGCATCTACAGCAAGTTCTTTAGCCTCTACGACCTCACTTTTCAACATGTACACTTACACCTAATAGAAATCCATGACATCCTCGCGCTCGAGCTTATTCAACAAGAGACCACTCGTTATAAGCGAGAAGCTTCAATACGAGTACTGATTTACCAAAAAAAAAAAAAAAAAAAAAAGAGACCACTAGGTACTGACAGTCTTCTCTATGGTTCTGTTCTCATATCCAGACTCCTATCACCACTTGCGCTCAACCGAACCAAACGCAGCAGCCCTTCAACATTGATGGAGAATAATCCTCGACTTGACGTCATGACCTCAGTTACCCTGAAGTCCTCCCCAGAAACAATCAACCATCATCCCATCCCCCAATGTGGCCTACCTACGTGCAGGGTATCGCCGCTGACTAGCGTGGGTACCACCTCGTCGAGAATTTCCAGTGATAGTCTGTAACTTAAGATATAACATAACTGGTGGGATCTGGCGAAGTGCGTAGAAGCAGTGCAAATGCGAAGTGACACCTTGTATGGTCAAGACTGGTCTAAATGCTCTAAATTTGAAATTTAAGAGTCTCTTGTAGTGCCTAAACCTACTCTCAAGCCCTTAGGGACATACTGTAGCACTCGATATTATGAAGTATTCCTCCTTCTTTAAGCATATTCATAAGGTAAGTGTTAGTTTTAACCCCTTCCAAAGAGCTTGCAGCATAATATTGCTGTAACTAATAAAAGTTCTTCTTTGACACAACCTCCGCAGTCGCCAGGTCCCTCAGTTTCAAGATCTTAGGCTCTTCTCTGGTCTTTAAGCCGAAACTCGGGGTCTTCATAAGTCAGGCATGGGAACCCTAGGTCTCTTGTGATTTTTCACCCCGGTGTTCAAAAGTATTAGCTTGCTTTTAAGAGCCCCGTTGACCTCTCCATATTGCCAGAAGGGTCCTAGGAGGCGGCTGTTTTGTTATCCTCCGTCGAACAATAGGCAATGGGAGTAAGGTTTTCCACAATCTGTGGACAGCTTTACAGCTGGCTAAACATGCAAGGAATTTAGTTTAGCATCATAGCATGGAAATTGGATTTTGGGGTAACTTAAGGTGAACTTGGCCAGATCCCTTAGCTACGTTACAGCTATGTGTCCAAGTTGATCACTTCTCTTAACTCAGTTAGGGCTTCGCTATCTACTCTCACAATTATACTATATGTAAGTTTCCCGAGCAATTGATGGCCTCGAGTTCCCAATGGTATTCTCATAATTATTACCACAGGTACGATAAAGGTGCGAGGGAGGAAGGGAGAGCCCTATGGTGTTCTAATGTCAGTATTATTGCAATCGGTTGTTTATCAAGCAGCTCTGCGTCTTTATTGGAAACAGGTCATCAGCATATGGGTCATAAAATAGACTTTCAAGTTAGATTATTTTCGAGATGGCCACTATTATATAAAGAAACCAGATCTTGACCTGTGCGGCTACAATTCCTACCATGGCCGCCGAGAGCTTTATGGCCTCTTTACCAACTTTCGTACTTGGAGGCCTCACTAGTTCCGCGAGCAGCCTTCGAGAATCCATACAAGTGCCGCAAAGTATTACCCTGAAACCCACACATCACGCCATACCTTGTGATCTAATATAATATGCAGAAAATCTAAAGCTGACAACTACACAGACACTTACAGTATACATATTTTTATTCAAGTGCCTATGACATGAGATCATCCCACCACGCTTTTTCCTTAGGCACGATATCAATAGTAATCTTAATCTTACGTACCTCCTGCCAGCCTAGATCTGAGATCGAGGCATTGCTTTTAGGCCTTGAGCTCGATATCATGACTAGATATTATCACATAAGCAAAGCCGGAGACGCTCCACAGCAGATGAAGATCTTCTTCCCGCGAATTCCTCGTCTTACTGACATGGGAGCCATGCAACATCCCGTTCTTACATCTGGTAGACGGCGATTTATATTACCCTTCCGATATGAAGCGGCAAACTCCGAGCAAAGGACCTCGGCTGGCATATTCATGCATACCCGTTGCAAGCCGGTAGTATGTATTTATCGGGCCGATCCCGCTCCGAACTCCCCCGGAAACATTCACCAAACACCGTCCATTTTCGCAATTTGTAGTTTGACTAGCAATCCTGCACACGTGCATCTTGACCTTCGCTCTTATATTTTCCTCTAATGTATGCCAGTGTAACATCAAGCCAAGTCTGGTGCTACCATGGCAGATGCCCGCGAAACGCTTGCTTACGTCATCAGAGCTGAAGCAAGGTGATATACCCTCCATTACCTTTTCAGTTGGTGGCTGTTGTATGGACTAATCTGCGCGGTATATTTCAACAGGGTCACAGAGATAAAGTAGACTAATGACATGGCATACACGAATGTTATAGTCAATGTATAGAATCTTGATACGATATTTTTCCAGTAGATAATATAAGTATGTTAGTTGGCAAGTAATTTATGGGTTACATCGGCGTCTAAATAGGGGGTATAGCTAGGCAGATATAGTGATTTACTAGTTTAGACGTGGAGTATATGGTTGCATAGGTGTACCGAACTGATCTATATCACCTATGACTAAGCAATATGCACGCAATTGACATGATGCGGTTGGATAAGACAAAGTTTTTGGAAATGAATGTATGAGAAGTACTCATTAGGTTGATTTAGAATAAAGGGGGGGGAAGGGAACAAAGCAAAGGAGCACAGGGGCAATACTAGGTATACCTGGAGGACCATGCATTTTTTGGAATTTGTTACATGCGATATTCAGACTCAGATATGTATTCATCGAATAGCCAACGGCATGCTACTACGCATTCTGTTGGCTCCTAACTAACCCTGCTCATGCAACAGTTGCGAACTCAGACAGCTCGACGCCCCCCACTGCGAGGGTGTTGTACCAACCAGACTAGTTGCAACCAGACTATGTACGACGCCCCTATCGATGCGCAATTAAACTTCGGATTTCATTCTTGGCATATTCTTCTCCGAGCCTGGGCACGTCAATGGGCGCATTCTCGTGTATATTTCCATTCAGGGATCCGTTCCAAAAACATGACCATCACGAACTTCAGGATCGTTTCAACATGTTGATCCACTCCGCCCTAGACTAGGGTAATGTCCCAACTGGTAAAAGCGTGTTTCTCTTTTTTTGTGGAAAAGAACGTAGTTTTACATGGCTCTGAGGCACTACCGATAGGCATAGGAATGTTGAAGAAAAGGCAGAATTTAAGTGCTCATTATGCAGTTGTTAGGGCGCTGGCTACCTGATGTTACCGTACCGAATTATAGCTCACCTTGTCACATCGCAAGAATACGACAGTTCTGCCCTCGCAAAACTAGTTTTGGAGGGGAATGTTCCCCGAGCGTCACTGGCGGTCTCCAGAGCCTTGGGTTTGGCTGACGTCGGTGCCCAGGCGGCAGCCAGGAGGTGATACTTAGAAGTACCGAGGAAGAGGTGGTTTCTGCGAGTTCTATGCAAGGGGTCGGTAGAGTACTAGTACCGGTAACTAGGAGGCTTGAGCTGAATTTGAAGTCGGTATATACATGTGCAACCAGACTAGGTACTTAGTTTAGTAGGTATACAGTTATATACATATGTACATGGTGCTTAGCTCTTGTGATATCTAGCAGTGAAAGTAAACTCCGTAAACTCCTTGCGCGAGGCCCACCTACATCGTATACGTACCAGATGAACCGGGTGGCATAGTTCTATTGGGTCGTGGTTGGAGGAAAAAAATACCTAAGCTTCATTGGGCTTCTCATCATCACAGTTGAAAAGTGCGAAGGCTTACGGTTTTGCTACGCGGCACGGCCATAAATAAATCGACGAAAACTGGCCATACTTTAATTCCGAGCCCAGTCAATTTATATTTGCATAAAGATACAGAGCGCTGAGTGAGTAAATGGTCCATGGAGATTTTCTTTCGTATATCCCTACATAGCCCTACATATGTAATGATCTAAGATATAATTCCAATATATGACAGTGTGTGAGTGTATATGTAGAACAATAGTGGTTCCGAAGATATGCATGCTTAGGATGGGCTCTGCGTTTCATATGATTTAGTCGAGCTGAGTTACAAACTACATCTTTGTGTGTTAATATATTCGGATGTCGATCTACATGATCCAGCCGGACGATAATTAACCGAACTGGAGAAACTCTTCTCAAACATCAAGTATCGATATTGGAGGGTCTCTAATCTGGAGAATATGTTAGTACTATACGTGCAACTGATCCATGAGCTGAGCCACCTTTTCTCATGGAGTCCAATACAATACGAGAACTCGTATTGGCGGAGTAACTCCGTCAGATGACTTTGTCTCAGTTGCACAAACATTTAGTCCTCCAGCAACGAGTGCACTAGTTGTTGCCCAATTTAGGAAGTAACTACCATAGTAGGATTAGTTCCATTGATTCGGTCTGGGAGGAATTAGCAGCACTAAAGAAGAAATCGAAGGGTGGTCGGTCAGAAACTTGAAAAAGAGCTTCAGGATATAGATTTGAAGGAGAAATGGAAAGGTACTAAGCAGTATTGGAGGGAGGCTTGCACTGGAGGAAATAATGATGGTCTTTCTGAGGCTCTACGGAAAGGGAAGTGGGAATAATACTACCTCTGCCTAATGCCGGTTCCGAGACTACAACCTAAGTAAATAAACTCAAAAAGGTGGGTGATACTGAGGACGAGCTAGATGATAACAGCGAAAATGATGACAGAACTAGGTACAAGATCGATGTGGGTGATGCCGAAGATAACGGCGAGGGGTTAGTAACTATTGCTACTACATCTGCAACTCTTTCCTGAAGTAGTTGTGGGTCATTTTCTGCATATCAGGCTCATTGTACGAACAGTTGGCAGATATATTCACAACGAAATTTTGCCGATCGATCAGACAAAACAGGTACTTGAAATTACCCGTTTCATCGAAGGGTGCAAGGGACAAACATTGCGATAGCATCTCCAGCAGCCACAAAATGAAGACATTCAGTTTCCCCCAGAAGGATGTGATATGGCTATTTCCAGGCTACAGCTGGTGGGATTAGATATTGTTAACACCTTGAGGGACAAGGTTGAGGATCTTCTGATGATATGCAAATTGCAGAAGAATAATCGGAATCATCCGACCACAACGAGGATTTCGAAGAACTGGTGTTAAACCTGAGGAAGCCACCGGCACCTTTGAGTGTATTCTTCCCTATAACATAGATTAATTCACTTTCGCTATTCGTTGCTTTGGTAGCTTTCAAATTGGCAAGAGGAAGAAAACCTTGTTTATCGCAATAGCGAAGTTTACGGGGTCGGGTACCGTTACCTCTCCATGATCTCGGCACCCGCCACTCCCATACCTTTTAGCAGTCCAGTGTGGGTACTTCTAGGTACTTACACCTGTTTGCACACCGGACGTATACATTCCGGATCCAGATCGCATAATTTATAAATTTTGATTGGTGCAAAAACTTATATTACATTCTCTAAATGCCACATTCTACAATGATTACTTGGCCACGTTTTGAAAAGTGCGAAAAGTTATTACAAAAGAGCCATATTACAACAACTATTCATGTGGTTTGTGCTCGGTGAACCCCTATACCAATGCAGACAGAGTGCGGAGTGCCCTGTATCTGGACATCACAGGTAGAAGTTTTTTTGAACATCAAGTATCGATATCGGAGGGACCCCAATTTGTAGAATATTACATCACGTACACTTAATCCATGAGAGCTAATATATAGACACTTATAAGTGCATATGCAAGGAAATTGGGAATGTATGTGTACCAATATGTGGAGAACTTTTGGACCAGTGCGTACTTAAGTACCTACGCCAAGGTTGTGCCAAGAAACAAACCCCATCAGAGCGGGAAATGTCTCACATGTACACGCATTAACCAAGCACAAAACCCCTCGTTGCTAGCTCTCCTCTTGTTATTGGAATCTCCTACATTTCCACCCAACTTCATCGACAACCCTCAGTAGTAAGTATCTCAAGTTCAAGTAGAAAGCACGCGATTCTCAGCAGCTCTTGATCCTTAAGCAGTTTGGTAATTAGTCAAATGGTATGCAAAGGTCTTTCTGTCGCATGGTGAAATTCTGTGCCATGCCTATAGGGCCAGTCCTCATGCCAGGCCGGTGGATTTTTACCACGCGTTTCTGATGATCCCTCTTAAAGCGAGCTTTTGAGCTTTATTGGCCCTAGTTCGACGGGCACGAGACTAAGTTCGACAACCGTTTAAGCATCCGAAAACGGATCTGAGTTCGGAGGATGGTGAGACTGTGAACGGTCGGTAAAGGCTTACTACAGAGGTACTTACATGTCTCCTTTTATCTTGGTGCTTTGGTGGCTTAAGCCACGCCTCGGAACGTGAAAGTCTAATCTAATGGCTGCACCTGATGGTGGAAGAACTTCAGCTGCAGTTGCCGAAAAATTGGGTGAGCAAAAAGTTATTGTTAAGGATATAACCCTTGAAATCAGGCAAGGATTCAAGTGTTACCCAACTTATGGGAAGCCTTGATCAGGGGCTTGGATAGATAGAGTGGTCACTCCCTCGCTTGGGGTAGAGAACAGTGGTCAACTATGGTCCCAGCGGTACGTGCCACTAAGAAGTGAATGGTCACTGGATAAAGCAAGAGACCAAGGAAATTCCAAAAATTCCGAATTGAATCCTGCACGACCAATTGCCACGTCTGGTGATCTCAGAAGGGTGCTGCTTGAAGATTGTGTCACAAATCCAAAACGATATTAAATAAATATTGCGAACGTACAGGAAACAACCAACCTAACAATCTGCCACGAGGTACGTGAATATTCCTGTCCACAGTCTGTGTGTGAACCACTGAGTATATTCAGTCAATAATCCCGGTACCCGACTCGTATAATTGAAGCCCCAGGGAGGTGCAACAGGCATAAATGCATCTCTGCGAATCCGTAGTAGTGCACCTGGTACCCTGGAAAAAGCAACATGATAACTTCAGGCGAATGGGGTATTTCACCGAGAAGATATCTAGCACTACAGCAAAATTTGGCGAACAAGCCATACAATTCCCGTTGCTACGATGGGGCCTTGTTCGCTAGAATTTGCGCACAGGCTCCATTCGAGTCTCAGTATGGTATCACAGCTTAAGGAAGACTACTTTGAGGTTCGTGACCCATAAGTGAGGTTGAATTGTCTGCGACGTCAACGACATAGGTGTCTCCAGAGGAGCACGAAAAAGTTTGAGGATGCTCACAACAAGATGAAACGAAGTATCAGGAAGGTCCCTGACATGTAGTTCCGTCCTGACATTTTGAAGGGAAGGTGCATGGACATTCCAAAGCAAGTGGAAAGTTCCATCCATATATCTTTGCACATGATTCGCAAATACGGCACACGGAACCGATGACGACATGTGAGAATTCAATATTCAAACGCAGCCTCTATTGACTGTCAAAGGTGTTCCCGTCACCATCACTTCCATATTTACTCTACAAAAGGCAACCACCTGAGTAACCCTCGCCTCGCAATGCGTGGAGCCAAGTAAGGTATAGGGGATAACGCCAGGTCTCACATGTTTTCGAAGGATGGCTGATTTTAATCAATGTCGTACAGGATCTCAGCTAGCCAGCTGCTAGCTGCCGTTGGCGAAAGCGTGCGGTAACCGGCCGCATTCTGTTGCTGTATGTACACTCCAGGCTGAGACTCCATAATGACGAATTTTTCACGAGATGAGGAGCTGAACAAAAGATGAAATTTTGTTTCCACTCCTACAGATGGATTTGCATTAGTCTCACGCCAATTCCGGTTCCAAGAAGGTTGCTGGTCTCAGTCGTGGAAGTTTTGTTTATCGCGAGTTACCTGAGCTATCATCAACTCGACCTAGCTCTCATATCCTTGCTTTGTGCCTCACAGGGTTCCCAGTCTCTTCCATCATAGTACCGCAGGGGATCTGGGTGATCATGAGTTTACCTTGCGTCTGGAAGCATTGATCAAATCATCTCGGTTATTCAGAATGGCCATTCGCCGGCACTCTACCCACTATCCTATCCTCCGAGTAGTGTCAAATGCCTGCTCGGCCGAAGATGAATCGCGATGATGTATCTTAAAGTGCTTAACTGGAGCACAAAACTGTGCTGTCGAATGGAAATAAATCTCACTCGACTGGGCCCCACTTAAAGTTTGAGGTGTCAGATGTAGCTTGTGTGAGTGCGGTTAGAGTGCATTTCAACCATGCTCACAACCCCAGGCAGTGGGGTCAAAACAAGGTATCAGTAATGAGTTTATACTCCCTGGTTGAGCTGGCTTACTAGCTGTGTAGGGCGTTTGTCTGTGAGGTAACTTTACCTACTGTTTGTGCGGTGCTGATTTGTTATATTGCTAATATATATATCATAAGCTCTAACTAGCCTACTACAGATTCCAACTATTTCATCACTTCTAGAGCATCTTCGATTTGGATTCCGATCGCGAGCGCCGATTACACTACCCTTATCTCCACTAGATCAGCTGCTTGTTAGCCCAGGGTGACCAGCCGGACCGATATCAATATTTCCATAATTTAGGTTCCAATTTATCAAGACAAGAGGAGCACAAACTGGTTTATAAGCGAAGGGAAAGCAAGATTACAAAGTAGTAGCGGGAGGCGCCTGGGAAAGTGAATTAGAATTATCAATGTATATGGAATTGTTATAAGGGTGAGATCGTAACGAAGATTCCGGGCCAACAACCGTTCCTCACAGTAGGAACGCATATTAGAGGGTCAATACAGCCTACAACTACGGTTAAGAAGGGCGGGGGCGGGGTTGATGGGCATCACTGCCAACGCCTTCGAAAAGCTGCCGGGAATTCTCAGCACTCTCCCATCACGACTTTTGAGCTTCGTCAGGTCTGCGGCGGAACGAACATGCCCCTCCACCCAATAGACTGGCGGACTCTCATCACTACATACATTTGCACTTTCCTTTCACTCACATTCATCGCCATCCGGTTAATATGTCGGCGTATTCGAGGAGAAAGATATTGGTCCTTCCACGATGATATATGGATGGGGTTATCGGTCATTCCACTTTTGCTAAGGTTAGGCCTGATACATGTAGTAATTTTTTATGGGACCAATTCGCTTTCTATGGAGATGGCGTGGCCCTTGGAGGAGGAGGAGTCGATGGACAGAAGGATCTTGGGAAGCAAGTCGGTATTGGCGAGCAGGATCACATATACAGCTTTGTAAGTATTCGCATTTGCCTTTCGGGGATAAAGTCATGGTCATGATGGACCTCGATCATGGGCAAATTGAATTTGAAAAACGACTCTTATCAGTTATATTGTGTGCAGTTTATGGTGCATGAAAGCTTGCATATTGGCCTTTTTGAGCAGGCTGATGTCTGCGGAGCCAAAATATGCAATGGCTATACGAGTCATCGGGGTGGGACTAGTCATGTCGTTCATTGGGGTCACCCTCGAAACCTTGCTGGAATGTCGTCCATTTGAGATTTACTGTATGTTCTTATCCTGCCCTACATCAGATCATATACCACAGCCAAATTTATCAAAAATATCCACCACTTCATCACGTCATTCTGTGGCAAAATAAAATCTGGTGTGTTATTTGAGCTGACGAGATGAGGTGGCTGTGCAGATATGGTGCCAGGACGTGAGTATAAGTCTAGGCTGTTTGTATGCGAACATTTTTGGAATTATGGCGAAGGCTAATTTCGGCTGAATGATGCAGCGAGATGCGTGAAGGCGTTTGGGCAGCTCATAACAATGGGTGTGTTGAATATTGTTACTGACCTACCTCTCATTATCCTTCCGTTGCCACTGATTTTCAAATCAAGGCTCCCGTTGTTGAGGTAAGTTTCAGCTTTTCGTCCTTCCGAATTGCGTGTATACGAGTCGTCCAATGTAGTAATCGTCTCTAAAACAATATATAGGAAAGTCCAGCTCTGCCTCTTGTTCACGGTTTCTTTTGCTGTTATCATCGTTACCGTTATTCGTATACCCCTCATTCTCAACTCGGCAAAGATGCAAAACTCTCGGTCACTATGGGCCTCTATCGAAATACTCGCCTCATGCGCTGTTGCCAACGCACCGATATTGAACAACTTTTATTTTGAATGGAAGAATAAACGACAAGGTGGTAGTGCTCAAATGGCGGCTGACGATGAGCTCGAGCGTGGGAGTGGGTACTCGATGAACTCAAATGAGAACGTGTCAAAGCCACATTTGAAGCTTAGCAATATCAAAGACACTGACAGCATTGGGAATCGAATGGCTAAAGATCATCCTGGGGATCTAAGTGAGGAGCGCTTAACTAGAACGGATGCAGGGATGGATGGGGATAACGTGATTGAGGTTGGTACACCACTACCGGACACTGCCCCACAGAGTCCCGTACAGTCCTCATTTCAGCCACGTCTAGGCAGCAACTCCGCAACTATTGCTCACTCCATGAATGCTATCCAGGCAACTACCTCCGTCACACAGAGCGTCACTGTTGCCTCCCCGGAAGTTGTGCGAACGCAGCAGTCCCGCTACTACAAAGGCTCCTTCCTCGGCACTCAGGTTTGGGCCGACCAGGTCTTCCCTGGCCCGAGAGACCTCTCGCAGCACATCAACTACGGCATGAATCTCAGTCAACAGAATCACAACAATGGCGCACACGCTCACCACCATACTGCCTCTCACTCCCACAGCAGAAGACCAAGTCATAACGTCACCGATATTCCGAGCTTGGGGGTTCTCCCCAGCACACCACCAAGGTCACTCTTGAATGCCATTGCGAATCGAAAGACAATCCTCGCCAGACGTGGTACTAGAGATCAATGTCAAGTACCGGCTGGGATACAGAAGCCAAGTGCTTCCAATGGATCAATAACTGCCGGAAGTGAAGAGCATTTAAGAGGAGGGGCCGGAGGCCTAGATGTGAGCAGAACGAGCTCGATATCGAATTCAGGGATGGAGGAGGGTCCGCTTTCGGCGGGGACAGAGGTGGAGCAACATAAGCATCCAGCGCTGGGATAGAGTTATTGACTCACCCTAACTGTCATCATTTACCATTGTATATATTAAAGCACGAGTGTATATATCCACCTCGCGTATTATCATGGGCTGTTCTGAATAATTTATGTCATGTAATATTGTCTCTTTTGTTTTCTGGCTTTAATCTTCTTTTTTTTCTTTCGATCATTTCTTTGTATATTGGGCATGCGGTGTACGTCTATGTCTTGGCGTATTACATTTCTGGCGTATGAGATTGATGACATTAACTGAATTGGGATAAAGATATTTTTACTTGGTCGAGCGAATACTAGGATGCTATAGTTGTTTGGTTGTATCGGGGATTGGAGGAGTTGTCTTGTCGACGAGGAGAGAGAGGGTCTTGTTAGGGATTCCGAGACTGCATAACTTAAGAATCGATAGAAAAAAATGGTAGATAAGTCCTTATTCCAAGATGTTATTTCATGGGTCATTTTGGGGTATCTCCCACCGCGAGATCACAGTGGGGATCACCCGCCTCTGCTTATAGTGTCAATTGCAAGCGGCATGGGAATCATTCATTTCGAGTGGTCATGAGGTAACGTAAAAAGTGGAGGACAAAGAACTCCCTCGTAATTATGCCCCATAAGACTCTGCGTAAATAACTTACATACCTCCGAATTCTAGTTCGTCTCTAAGTTTATAAGACTAGAAGTTGTAGGGACTATGAGACCTTATTTAGGAAGTATTGACCTTAGTAAGTGTTTGTAGAAGCATCTTTTCAGGATAACACCATCCTATCGGCGTGTCAGTGTGCTGGTGCCTTGTGTGAACATGCACAAGATGTTGCTGACTACCTTAATCGCTCATGGAGCTTAGGGCGTCGAGAGGTGCACGGCGCAAAATCCTGCATTAGCAAATCTCAGCCGAAAGCCCTCAGACTAAGCTCAATTGGCCGAAAACGAGCAGGCTCAGTTCAGGGTAACCGCAAAGATTGAGCGACAAAGGGGGGTTATTGCTGGGAATGATTGCAGAATGTCTAGGTAAGTACCCACAAATCAACTTCGCACAGATTGTTCGAGCTCTCGCAGTAGATAGGTCCGTTTTCTGGACTGCTCTCACTCAGCCATGTAGTATTGTGCCAAGACCCTCTTTACTACTAGAATAATGCCACTCATCTCCTATGGCCACTTCACCTCCAGAGACTGGAGTACCACCCCTACAGTCGAACTTATCTTATTGCACGACTCTCGTCACAGACCTTTCGATGCAAGATAGCAGGTCATGCAAATAGACCGGCAGGTGACACTGGGTAAAAGGTATTGTCAAGTTATCCCGCCGGATATGCGCTTATAATTATACCAGATGCATAACCACAGGCTCGGCATTATCTAGTTCCCTCGGTTATCTAGGCCCAATGTGACAAGTCCGGGAAGCGAGTTCAATACATCTACCGCATTGAAGGTGAGAAAACTTTGGAGGAAACTTAGCCCACCCCTTGTCATAGAGGGGAAATAAGGCCTACAAAGCTCGGGATGGATCTTGGATAGTTGAGCTACCCTACCGGAACTTATCAGTGCCTGCAAATCTGAGAACCGGGAAAGGCAACTCCTAATATCCAATACCACCCTGTTGCCTTCACCACCTAATATTTCCGTCAAGCTTGATCTATGTGGCGACCGAAATGGCTTTCTTGATCAATTGTCGAGAACATACGGCATTCAGAGATAGCGAATACAAAGATTTTTCATCAATAAGCCGGTGGGACGATTGAAGAATCTAGAAAAGTGGGAGTTACGTATTCGGTCTATTTGGCTGGAACATGTGTTGGAAGTAGACATGGTAGTCTGGCAGGCACCGCCTGATAGAACATGGTACTCCACGCAGCTAGCTATGCGGATGCTTACTCACCCAGAATATAACCCACTGACCCAAACCGAGGCAAGTTTGCCCACACGGCATTGACTTTTTAACCCACCCGGGATATAGTGAGGGAGCAAGATTTGCGGGTAATTTGCTTTATCAGAGTTTACAATTATGACATGTATCAGAGCAAACAGGACATTACCGTGACCTGAACCGAGCAGCCTTCGCCGCCAAAAACCAACTGCAAAAAGTTTCAGGCACCCCGGCAAATGACTCCTGAACCGGCTCCACTGCGGTTTGATTAGGTTATGCCTTCGAACACAATGCCATCTAAGAAACCGCGGGAAGCTTGAGTGTATCAGATAAAATGTACCGAATGAAGTGGATAAGACACCTGGATGTGGTAGACCATGATACCCAAAATCAGGGTAAACCCGACTCCAGTTTTCGGTGCGAGCAAACTAAGATATCAAAGATCACCTTACCTACGTACGCCATCACACTGGACGGTTCTCAAAGCCAGAACCCGGCGATTATTCGATCATTGTATGGCTGCCAGACGAGATATTAGTCTTCAATATAGACACATATATTTAAAAAGGTATACCAGACTCGGGCCTAGGCTCTCGGGCATGTGTACATACATATACCTATATAAGAAAAAGGAATCTCCCAATTGCAACAGAACAGACTAGTTCGTCCAATGGAATAGTCCAATCTAACCAAACCCACAATATGTGACAAATAAGCATTACCCATCATGCATCATGGTAGCCTCTATCCTCATCCCAACTAACTCCCCTCCCGACAGCTACTCTCTACTCAGTCCTCCTCCCCCAATACCCTTCCCAAACTACCCCCCAAATACCCCCCCAACATCCCCCTCGTTACCCGCATAACCTTACATTCCACCACCTCCCTCCCCGCCCTCTCCCACGCGCTTAACCGATGACATCCCCCGAAGGCGAAGTAGAATTCCCGACCAGTTTTGGGGCTTTTGTAGTACAGGACGTCGACTGGAGGAAGACTGGTCGGGGAGGGGGAGTCGGGGGAACTGGATTGGGAGAGCGTGTGGAGCATGGATGATACTTTCGCTTGGTCGAGCTGCTGGGGGGGAAGGGGGCGGAGGAGGAGGGAGAGTGGGAGGAAGGTGGTGCGAGAGGTGAGACGGGACTGGAGGGAGGAGGTGGGGTGGCTGGGGACTGAGGGTGGCTGGGGAGGGGTGGATGTAGGTTCCCAGGACATGTTTTGCTGGTTGGGAACGGTGGTCATGTCTTGTATAGGTGCCGAGATGAAGGATGAGTGTTTAAATTCGGTCTCTGTCTCAAATTTGTACCCCAGATTCGAATTCGAATTCGAGCCTGGACTAATACTGGGATTTTGTCTCGACGTGGTTTGTTTCGCCCCGAGGCTCAAACTCAACCGCTCAAACTCGAGCACAGGTACTGGTACCGGCTGGCTGAAAGTGCTGTGAAGCTCGGAGTTGAAAGTCTTGGCCACCAGAGGAAACTGTGCCGGTATCGGTTTCGGTATCGATGGGTAGCTGCTCTGGTTGCAACTGGTGATAAACATCCTCGAATTGGGCCGTCGCTTAATATATCGGAGAAAGCCACAGACGTAGTGTAGTGTATTGCTGACTGCTCGAAATATATGTGGTCTGTGGCAAGTAGACGTATTCCAGAAGCTGGGTTAAGTATCGTTGGCATTCAAGTCTGTCTCCATGTACATACATCTCCGCTGGCACGGCCCAGATCAATATATCTCTAATCAATACTCCGTTGTATTCTCAGAGCAAATGCCGAACTAACCCCTTGGATGTGATGTGACGTGCTACAGTACTTGCTTTTAGCGTTTATTTGTCACCTGCACCCCTCTCGAGGTCTAGACTCTTACTTTTTCCTGTGAGCGGCGCCACAAAGTGGCCGAACCGAGCAATCCAGCAGAAACACCTCCATATCCATATGGACAATAACATACCAGTGATTCTAAGTACTGTAATATACTTGTACTCAAGATAATTTCTAGACCTAGAAAGCACGATTCTCAGCACAATCAGTCTTGTGGGTCATTTAAGCACCCGCCGTAGTTTTGTGGAGTTGTTATTAAACCCACCATTAATTGCACTATAGTAATTTAGGCTAGTAGAGAAAGCAAACCTCTTAGTATATACAGTAATAGTATGATTTTTTTTATTTTTATTAAAATCAATACTCGCGTGCAGCGTAAGGCCATTGCGAGGGGCTATTTGCCCAAAGAGAAACAACTACCAACTAAATATATAACACTGAAAAGGCCCCTCCTCTACCACCTCGATGTATCTTCAGTCATCCACTTTACCTCCGGTGTACCTGTCCCCTTGCCTCGGTCAAAATCATATACTTCTACTAGGAGTTTCCTACCACGAATCTAAACCCAATTCTCAGTAGTATCAATAGTGACCTGGCCTTCGGATCGAGGAGAATGACAATAGATGGCCCTTGCCCCCACAACCCTCTAAAACCCAGTCCCCTAATATCCTGTATTGTTTCCGACAAAGGCTTTATCGTCGGGATGCCATGAATAACAAATGCCGAAGTGCTAACCTTTTTACCTTGAGGTAGCGAGCGAATTGTTATGTTTGGCTATTTGGGGTTTTGTAGTAGCCTTTGCCGCCGGCTTCTTTACGGCCTGTTTTGTCGCAGCTGGGGGAGCTGCCGGAACGACTTCTATACCTACCTCCATCTCCTTTTCGTGATCGGAAAGATTTTCGTACATCTCGATGTCTTCCAGCAAAGAAAAGGCGACTTTCTTCTCCACTTCCGTCTTCTTCTCCACTTCCATCCTCTCCACTTCCGTCTTCTTCCATCCTCTCCACTTCCGTCTTCTTCTTCACTTCCGTCTTCTTCTCTAGTTCCTCCTGTTCAAGAAAGTTTCTTTCCTTCCCCTTCCCTGTGTCTCTACCTTTCTTAAAACCTTTCGGTCTGTGTTCCCACTACCTGAGTGGGACGATCACTGGAGTTGCGGCCTTTTGGGCCATAGCTAAGCCTAGCTGTAAACTCGCCACCTTCAGCCTCACCTCCTCCTTCTCTTTCGCTTTTCGTAAGAGGATAGCTTGTCCCTCAGCTACCTCTATCCGTTTTCCCAAGAAGTGTTTCCTGTTTTTAAGCCGCGTATTCTCCTCCACCTCCCCTGACACAGTTTTCCTTAACTTTCCCAACTCTCCCAATCTTTCCCAAGGCTCCCCCGCCGTTGCTGTATCTTTTAAGCCCGAGAATCTATCAAGTTTTTCCTTCTCATCCTGGATCTTCTTCAACACAAGTGCCAGATCCTCAGCGTCTTCCCATCTCTGTAATAGTATGAATGAAGAATGGGTTACATCGTGTCCAGGGTTATCGTTAGGGGTAAGTATTCGATGCTAATTCTGAATAGCGTTTTATTCAATTGAACTACATACTGGGGATATTTTATACAGCCTACCCCATACCACGAACAAACAACCTCTTATATCACCTTGTTACCTGCTGCTTCCGTACGTACCTACTGTACTTACATAGTACACAGTTGCCCCGCCGTAGATAGCCACAATATGTAGGCCCTTGAATCGTAGCTTTCGCTTATTCTATTACCGAAGAGTACGAGAGTAGAGGAAGCCTACTCTACGTCGAACCCGAACCCGCCCCAGTGTCCTGGGGAGTTCTCCTTTTTGGGATCAAGAAATGTGCTATGCATGATCCCAGATTAGACCATCTGAGAATCATTGGTGCGGTCTGAAAGATGAAAAGTCTATATGGGTGTTTTTTGGTCCAACAATTGGTAGCCAAAGGTAGGTCGTTTGATGCTGGTCAAGTGGCAGAGACAGAGCTGCTACCAAAGTCGAACTTGTGACTATGCATTGGAGCTGTAAACACAGGCAGTGATGAGGACTAGAGGTGCAGTACAAGCTTTGGTGAAGTATACGCCCCCCGTGATGTTGTATAAGTTTTCGTTTATTTCTAGAAAGTGTAGCTAGCTATAGCTAATATATGCAAGTAGTGCTATGCCAGAAAATGCCGGTCATTGGAGTTAGACATCATATGGTGTCTGGGTTTAGGGACCATTGCGTGACTATTTGGCCAGGATCTTCAGAACACTGGAAGAAAAGACGGCAGTGAGAACCGATGCGTTCTACATATGAATTGGGCGTCTCTAGGGCTTGTTTCTACGGATACGGTTTAGACTGGGAAAGGCTTTGAAATGGATAAAAGATCAGATACGATTTTCAATCCTGATGGCTGGAATCAGTACTAGTCGATGTCAGGGTGCGCATATACCAATGCAAGGTTATCCATCGCCTTGAATGAGAAGTCTACGCCCTTGATGGCAGCAGGTAAGAGAAGGGAAAAATGGAAGGAGGGGAGGATGGAGCAATAAAAAAGCATGAGACGAGAGGGCTCGGTGGCGGTGGGGACGGTGTGCGTGGTGGGAAACAGAAGGGCATTGGAAGCAGCTACGGGGAAAGCTGAAGCTATCTGACTCTCAAGCGGCCATTGCGGCGGTGAAGCTTTTTGGGGAAGCCGAGGGAAGGCAAGAGCCAGAGATCTTAAGGTGTTGGAAAGGATAGTTAGCAGGCAGTGAATACTAGGGCCCAGTGGGGTCAGAGTGTCGGGTGGTTTGAAGCCTACAAGGGTTTAGCCGGCAATGAAGGAAGAAGCGGCAGGAGTGACACAGAAACCACAAGTTGACTGACCGGTGGTGGAAGAGGGAACGGGAAGCAGGGAGGAGGTCAGGGGCACGTCCATGGAAAGGGTGATAAGGTGGGATAGTCGGGCGATGGTCAATTACGCACTTCAGGACCAGAAAAGAGGACCTGATGGCGTGGGGCTATATTGTGGACCAAGCCTGTAGGGAATATGGAAGAGCAGCAGCCATGCCGCACTGATTTGCACTGGGGGAAGACAGGAGTCAAGCGATTTTGCATCTGCGAACAAGTTTTCATGATTTAAAGCGGGTCTTCCGCAAGGGGACGCAGAGAGATATGTAGGGAGGTGGGCAGTCAAAACCTGGCGGAATGGTTCTTCTCCAAGCCTGGAGCCCTTATGAACGGTGGATGAAATTCTGATATCTTTGGCGACTTCCTTTGGTAATTCCCTAGGCTCGGGGGAAGGGTTGTTCCGAAGGGGAGGGTAGTTTCAGGGTAACTGCTATATCGAGGGAATCCCCCCGGCATACTTAGTTCATACATGCAGTGAGTATGCACTAGGGTATTGAGCCCCAAAGCCGAGCTCTCGCAATTTGCATTATATACTCCCTGAATGACATTGCGCAGCAAGTAGCTCCACAGTAAATATAGTTAGTTACTTTCTAGGGTTTCCCACAAGTAAACCACATCCTGCTGCTCCATCAGCTAGTTCCCCTTAGAGCAGCTTCCTTCTTCCCCACTAACTACCTTGAGTCTATCCCGCAAAGCACTCAATCTCAACTTTTGTTGCAAACTAGTTGTAATGCAAGAGGTGGCGTGGGATTGAGTGACTTGTTCATGTATATAGAATGCCCGTTCCGGTGTGGCCTGCATTCCCGGTTTGCCCAGAGCATTTATATGTATAAGCACTGTTAGAACAACAGAGCAGGCCAATATAGACAAGAAGTAAAACCAAAGGCTACCATGCCCCAATTCAAACAAACCCCACAGTTCACCCCTCCCTCCCTTCCCCTCAGGCTTCCTCACAGCTTACTCCTAACCACAGCCCCCTCCTCCCCCCTCTCCCCCACCCGCACAGCCCCCTCCCTCAACCTCACCAACCCCTCCTGTACACAAGTAGCAACCAACCTCCCATCCCCTCCCCTCCAAACCCTCTGCGTCACCACGCCCCTCTCCTCCCCGACCCACTGTGCATCCATCTCCACCAACAACCACTCTCCATCCTTATCTTCCTCTCTCCCATCCACCCTCGTCTCCTTCCCCAAATGGAAATATACCGTATGATCTAAACTCACCAACATCTTCAAATTCTTTCTGCCTGCCGCGTCATTAACCCTCCTCACCGTCCCAATAAACCAGTTATCTGTAAAATACGCCAGCGCCGCCAACTGCACATGGGGGATCCCACTCATAGCCTGCGGCAGGAGGGGTTTTCTCGTGCGCACCCAGAACCGGACTTTTCGCTCAGAGTATGGCTGCGAGGGGGGGTAGGTCGAGGGCTGCAGCTTGCGCCACTCGAAAGGGTCTTTGTCGAGGCGGTATTTGCGGTGGATGACGGCCGTGGAGGCGGTTGAAAGTGTTTGCTCGTCTGTAGGGATAGTTGGGTCTTCGGGGTTTTTTGATTTCTTGTAGGCAATAGTAGACCGGAGGTTGGTGCATAATTCTTCTCCCTTTTTGAGTTTTTCCTCTTCACTCAGAACCTCGTTTGGTTTCGGGACATCCGGCATCTCCACCTGCCACTCCGCCACCGAGCCAGACTGTCTCCGTGCCTCCGCAACCGGCTTTTGGAAACTCGCCATGATCACGAAAATCACCTCCCCCCTCTGCAGCGCCTTGACCTGCCGAGTGGCAAAACTTCTCCCAGTCCTTATGTTCACGACTTCATACGTAATTGGTACCCTTGCATCGCCAGCGAGCACGAAGTACGCGTGGATGCTGTGGAGCCAGAAGTTCTCTGGGATGGTGGATGCGGCTGCGACAATCGATTGCCCAATGATTTCGCCCCCATAGATGCCCCGCGCGCCGGGGGTTTGCCAGAGGGCATTGGTGTTTGTGAAGGTCGTGGGGGTGAGGGGTGTGAGATGGAGGTAGCGTTCGATAAGGGAGAAGGAGGAGAGGTAGAGGGGTAGAGGATAGAGGGTGGAGGTGGGTTTAGAGAGCTGAGGGGGCAGTGAGGAGGTACTGGTGGTGCTGAGGTCAGAGGAGGAGCTGGCCGGATCGATGTTTTCTTCGCCTTTAACGGTGGGAGGGCAGAGTTCTTCGGAGTCGCGAGGCATGCTGGGTGGTACCGATGCAATCAGTGCTTCCTCTTGTCTTCTTTCTTCGCTGGGTATTTATAGAATTCGAATTCCAACCTCAACCAAATATATTGTATCCAACATCAGTGCTTCAAATAAAAATTACCATAAACAAATCTTTCACACAAACGCTAAATACGCAGGAATAATTTCAGAATTTTAAGCCCACCAACTATTTAAACCCCTATCGAGCGCAGTATCCTCGTCTACACCGCAGCTCAACCCTGCTCCATAGTCAGCGCCGAGTGCAGTGTGCTCGAGGACATACATACACTTGATGGCCCGGAGAATCCGGCGGTAGGAAGTATTGGAACCGATCCGTGAGGAGATTCCGCGCTGTACTCCGTGTAGTTGGGTCTCACGAGAGTTTCAACTCCAGGTTAGTAATCGCTGAGTCCCGGTCACCGATACGTTCGATTTCCAGTTACCAGAGCCGCCTATGCTGGTCTCGTTATACCCAGCCTCATTACAGCGTACATGGCTGTATCATTTACGCGTCAATAACACATCCTCTATAGCAGAACATCGTCACAATATCCTCTCTAGCACATATCCTATATAACCAGACTACATATCTTATAAACGATAAATAAAAACGCATGGTAACGTGACAAACTACCTAGTACCGCCACTTTCCACGCCAAGCCTCGACGCTAAGAAAGGGTCTAGGAGAGTACTAAAACACACCAACCGCTCTTCTTCCGCCTCACCTTCCCACCACTCACACCTTCACTGCCACCCAATACTGCGCCCTATACTCGTAATTCAGCATACTCCTCTCATCTTGAATATACCCCGTCCTCACCTCCCCCAGTTCCCCCTTCGCCGCATCTCGCACATCCCCACCACCACCCTCCCCAGCCAAATTCCTCCTTTCAATCTTAAACCCACAAGCCTCCACTACCCCCAGCACCTCCTCCAATGTCAACTCTACACTGCCCCCCACTTCAATCCCACACCTCCCACTTCCACTAGGCTCATCCTTAGCCTGGTTACTCGCCGCGCCACTACGTTTCGGCACCTCCCTTCCCTCCCAATGCCACAACAACGGCCCCAAATTAACCCACACCCCGCCCTTTCTAAGCACTCTATAAATCGTCTCCACATACGCAATCACATTCGGGGCCGTATCGATAAAGAAAACAGTGCATACTGCGTCCCATGCATTCGTGCTCCCTTCACTTCCATAACACTGCAAGAAGTCGCCGGCAATCATGCTGAATCTAGTTGCTGGGAGGGAGTATGGTGGGGAGGAGGAGGGAGTAGATGTGGATGAGGAGGAAGCGGAAGATGGGGAGTAAGGATTCTGAGGAAGGGTAGTGGTGTGGTTTATTAACAAGTGTCCCGGGTGTACATCCGGAATCTGCACCGAGCGGAGATGATTCTGCCGTGTGATATGGTGCGAGAAGGAATGTATGAATGGGTGGATAGTGAATTCGTTTACTTTCGACGTACTGCTCCCCCCACATATCCCTATCAGCTACCCTGAAAAAAGGTCGGGAGGAGGGGAATATACCAATTCAATACGAAATTACTTGCCACAAGCTGATGATAACTAAACTCATTCCCTTGGCTCTCAAACCCCGCGCAGACGATATCAAACGCTAATCTCCCCAGCCCAGCTCCGGGGACAAGTACTTTGATTTCATCTCTCCTCCTCCTCCGTGTCTCCGCCGCACTCTCATTCCCGCTCGTTGTACTGGGATCAATATCCTCATTAAGAGGGAATCGTGAACAAAGCTCGTCCAAGACGGGTTTATAGCACCTCTCCCTCTCGGCATGGCCTTCGAGTGCCCAGTCCCGGTAGAATTGCTTGAGCGTCGATTTCACTTTATCCATATCCTCCGTAGTCGCGTGAGTTTCCCACCATGGTTTCTTCACTTTTTTTCCCTTCTGGGTCTTCTCGCTATCATCAAGTTGTGCATCTACACTGTCCGAATCCCCAGCAGGTGTATCTATATATGTATTTGCATGTTCCTCTCCCGGTATTTCCGCAGGAACACCAAATGCCCCCACCCCACTCGCAAAAATCCCCTCCGCCACCTCCGCATTCTCCGCGATCGCAGCGTCCAGGCTACTCAACATCCCTAAATACGCACTCTCCCCCGCACCGTTCATTGCCCGCTCAAGAACCTCCCTATGCTTTCTGCTTAATGCCCAATACTCCTTGCGACGCTGGTGGGTGAGATTTAGATGTGCAGTTCGCCGGTAGAGGTAGTAGCTGCTTAATGTACTTGTTAAGGCTTTTAGTTCTGCTGGATCTGAGAGGGGGTCTGAGATTGAATGTTCCCCGTCATCCTTCACCCCAGCTTCAATTTCACCACTTTCTTCCTCCTCATCATCATTGCCATCGTCATCATTTTCATCCCCACCTTCGACTACAACCTCCCTGGCAACCCCACACATCCCATGGTCATGATCATGACTATGACTGTGCGCTCTAGGCCCTGTTCCCTCATCATCCCCATCATCCTTTACCACCCACTGCACATGTGGATGTGAATGTGAATGCGAGTGCGAATGCGTAAAACTTTCCGTTGTAGTTATATTGACGTCGACGGCTTCAGAGGAGGAGGCGGTGATCGTGGTGTCTTGATTGCTAAAGTTGTAGATAGCATGTGGTGGGGCAGTGGTTTGCTGGTCTTGCTCTTCGGCCGAGACATGCTCATGTCCACCGGTATCCGTCGGCTTCGTAGGCTGTTCCGCTGATGCTGATAGATCATAGGCCAAGTACGATATTGAAGTCTCATCCGGTGGGGCCTTTGTCGGTTCATCGTCAGCCATAGTGGCTACTGCTGCTGCTGCCGCTATCCTCCCGAAATAAATCCTATGTACTGCTGGGGGGTGTGGTATTTTGTATAATTTAACGACTCGGAGTAATTAAAACGTGAACCCCACTTCATGCAGGGCCCATCATATAGGCTTATATACCGCCCACTAGACCCACAGACGCACATCTTTGTACCACAGGAGTCAGCGTTCTGCATTCCTCAACTGCAGCCGCTGTGAGACCAATGGGTTCTCAGATTGAACTCTCAATAACGTTCGTGTCTTATTGGCTGCCGCAACCATCTTCATAGCCAGGCTCCACTATCAACACAAATAAGCTGAACCTGCATTCACCCGATGATATACAAAACTGTAATAAACACCTGGAACATGAGTCTGGGAAGGTACTTTGACTGCACAGTGGAATAATCTGGGAAAGAATGCGGGGGATCGCTTTACATGTACGTCAAGTTCTAGAAAGCGCTGGCTGATTACAAACTGTCGCTAAATCACTACCAATGAGAATCACTTTCACCGTAGCAGTAGCAGAGGTACTCAAGCATAATTATGCATGATAAATGTCAACAGTATCTCTACCATTCATTTTCGTATTACAAGTGTATCATAACTAGCCAATGTAACGCATACTAGTAAAACAACCAACAAGGCTACAAACAGAATAGGACCTCGTTAATGCTCCATAAACGTACCAAAGCTCTTGGGCCAATCCCATCCAAACAATGAAGTACACAAAAATGACCATCAACAGTATGTGACACTGCATGTATATTCAGGCACAGCCCTGAACCCCAGAACAAAATTGAAATTGTGGCACAAGAAAGCACCACCTACTCAAAGCCTCCATTATGGATTATGATATTTTGCTCGCCTAAAGCTCCTCCTCGGACTTTGGGGCAGAGGTCTCCCAATACTTGCCCTCAAGCCACTCGTTCAACATCTGCAAGCTGGACTCAGGCTGGTTATATGGAACCATGTGACCGGCTTGGTAGAGTCTCAGGAATGTGAAGTTGCCAGAGGACTTGATCTGCCCAACCTCCTTGTCCCCAAGCATGTATGGAGTCAACTGTTCACCGTTGAAGCCAGCCTTGCCCTCCCACTCAAGAGCATTGGTCCAGGCCTGGTTTCCAAGCCAGTTGCAAATAAAGTCAGCATCGCCAGCATAAATCAGGACAGGAATCTTCTTGAGGATATTTGGCATGAACTTGTGGAATGGAAGCATCCTATTTGGTATTAGCATTATTCCCAGAGGGATCACGAAGATTAAACCTACCAGTCGCCATTGAACAAAAAGTCCCTGTTGACGTCAAAGTTGCAGCTGTCGAAGCTAGAAACCTCTGCTCCCAAAGCGCTCATGACCTCCTTCTTGTTCATGAAATGTTTGATGTATCCCATCTCAGGGTAGCAAAGGTTAGAAGAATCCTCGCACCTTCCACGGATATCATAGACGTTCAACCCCGTTCGTTGATAGGGGCCCATCATCGCGTTGTTGCAGTAGATGGAAGCAGGAACACATCGCCAGACAGACTGGCTGTCATAACACCCCTGGATGAGAGAACCGCAACGGGGGTAGGCAGACTCCATGTTGGCACACTCTGATGGGGACAACACTGCCTCGTATCCACCCTTTCCACAGGCCATGGGTGCGTAGTACTTATACTGCGTAAGACCATCGGTCAAACCGTTCCCGATCAAGATAGACTTGAGATTGATATTTCTATACTCATGCTCAAGAATCTTGGCAGCAAATGTTGGGATATAGTGACCAGCATACTAAATGAAGTTAGGGAAAAGAATCAGCGACGGAGAAATGGTAGTGGACATACGGATTCACCAGCAATATGGAAATCTTGCTTGCCATATTGAGGGAATTTCTCAAAAAACAGAGTCAGGAAAGCATAAACATCCTCAGCGGCCGCGGCAGTGCTCTTGGTGGCAGTATCGGAGTAAGAGTATCCGACGTTGACGGGTTGATCCAAGAAGATGACACTGGAATTGGAGTTCCAGGAGAATTTGTTGTATTCTGGCTTGATGTGGCTATTGATGGAGGAAGGACCGAGCTCCATAAACAAACCAGTCATGGAAGAGCAGCCTGGGCCACCGTTGAGCCACAAAGTAACTGGATCGTTCTCTGGGTCATTTCGGGACTCAAAGAACCCTAGCAGAAAGTCAGCAATTACGTAGCCGAAAATAGCGGCTGACAGGCGGCCTTACAGAAGAAGAAATGCTTATCATCATCAACATCTAGATATCCGCTCAACTGCCTCACATCCTCGTCGATACCCAAGGAGTTGGGCTTCTTCACCCTCAACCTCTTATTCTTGAAGTTACCACTTAACTTCTTCCTCTTCTCTCCGTTGCCGCTGTTCGTAACATACATGCTCTCCAACTCATCTCCGGTAATAATGTAATCATAATCAGAGTCTGGCCTCTTTGAAGCTGCCTTTGGCTTAAAGCCCTTGGAAGTAAGCCTCTGGACGGCATCAGTAGTATCGCCAGGGAAAAGGTCTGCGACTTCCTTCCAGATGGAAATGGCCTCGGGAGTGAGCTCCCCGTGGACATCCTTGAGCTGGGAGTATGCAGAGGACAAGAAAGAGGGAACCTGGTCCTTGGCCTCCGTAGAGTCGTGGACCTCAGATCCAGCGATAAAAGCGGTTGCCCCGAGGGCAAAAGGCAAAGCAGAAGCTAATGTGAGCTTCATGATGACGTTGTGAGAAGTATAGGGGCAAGTGTTTTCTTATCGTCAACGACGGGAGTGGAGTAAAGGTACTCTGGAAAGTGAGCGGTCTACACAACTAACTGTAGCGAGAAGTCGTAGAGATGAAAGAAGACAAGCAAAAGTGCAAATACTATGCAAGCGGGCAAAAGTGTTGGTGATGTTGAGATGAGCGGAAGCTGGAGAAGAGAAGAGGTAGGAGGCGAAGACAGCGGCTTTTGTTTCCGGGTGCGAGCTTGGTTCTTCTGGATGACTTATCACGAGGCCGGGGTGAGCTCCCAGACCGGAGATGGGTAAACTAGCAGATAGCACGGTGTTCATGCAACCAGATTAGCGCGGTGTGTGGGCAGGGATAGGAGAAGTACGCATGCGTTACTCCGTACCTCTAAGTAAATAACACCGAAGCAAGCTAAGCCCCAGGGTCGCCCACCCTTTGGCAACATAGACTTGGTGCGATCTAATTGCTATGCTGAGGTAGTCTGGTTGGCACAAGCCCCCCGCCAAACGGATGCTGAGGCTACAATAAGTCAGTCTCCACGCGAGGCCGCACGAACAGTTCATGATAACACAGGCTCAAGCTTTTCTACAGCTCCTGTCGGCGAACTCTTGGCAGCACAAGTCACGGGTTAACGTTGGGAACGCGCTAAGTACATATTTCATATGTAACATTCATGCAGGGACATGACACCTGCAGCTAGATTGAAGACATAACCGTAATGTTGTGCTTGATTTTTTCCAAGACGTTTTCTATGCGTCTCTAGCCAAAGTTCAGTTCAAAGTTGCGATTAGGTATCGAAGACGTTTTGCACCCTTGCACGCTATATCTCTCTTAACCCATGCAGCGCACCCGCACCCCAGAAAGCACGAAAGCGCTAAATAAGACGTTTTGCAAAATACCTCTCCATTGTAATCAACGTGCAACGACATACGACTGGGATGACATGCTTATGTAGAAGGGGATTGGTCAGTGCGTGCTTGCAGAATCCTCCTCCTCCGATGGCGATAATCACATCACAAATGAGAAGAAGGGGCGGTTATTAGCGGATTCGGAATGGGGGATCGAATAGGTACCTACGATTTTCAAGGCCAAAGATCATGGAGCTTGTCAGGCATTTGGAGCTTGCAGAGTGGCCGCTAAAACACTAGGGCGATATGCCAAGTATGCAGAGCAAAGCGCTTTGTATGTTGCTTTATCGATTGGCATCTCCAGGGCGGCTGAAGGATATGATGCATGTATTGAGTATTACGGAGTCAAATCTCAAGCATTGTGATTGATACATAGACGCTTCAGCTCTGGTGTGTTGTGAATTCGCTTTGTTTTAGCCTCCACTGCTTGTCAATAAAGGTGGATGGTTGTGACATATTGGAAAGAGTTTGCATAAAAGTTGTTGGAATTGCTTGATGTGAGTGCTTTGACAGAGTGATGACATTTGTGATACAATTGGAGTGGGAACATCGTTCTTATTGTTTGGAATTCGTGGCATTCTGATACCAAGTGAAGAATCTATCCTTTTTCAGATGTTTGTTGTGGACAATAATGCCAAGAGCCACCTGAGATATCCAGTTACTTGTGGTTACTACTCCGTACCATTCTTGCAAGGGTATAGAGTAGTAGGAAGACAGCGCCAGACCAGGACGACAGGTAGCCTGGCTTGCACTAGCCCCTCTGTAGGGGGACGACAGCCTCGGTTTTGATATCCCCTTAGGCTAGGTATTTCCTAATATTGCAAGGGCGCTTATCATCACTGGCTAGTTATAAACGATATTCCTAGGGGTTTCTTTTCCGGCCGGATTAATTGATTTTGCTCCACGTTGGGCGGTAATGTACCAGGTCTTCAATGCTACATCACCTCCAGATATTAATATCCCTACATCTGCCATGTTATCATCTCCATGAACTAGAGTATCATTCCCATCGGATACCGAAATAGGCCTAAGTTGCGCCCCCGCATATTTTCCCTCGGTTTTGGTTCTCTGTTTTTAAGGCCAGTCCATGTCTTCCCCAATTGATTAAATCCCTTGCTTGGTACTGGATTCGTTGTTATGTCGAGAATGTCATCAATTCTTGACAAATGTCAGCTACGCATTTACGGCTGGCCGCTTGTGTTTCGTGAGCTGGGCTTTTGGTCGTCTCTCAGGTTGTCGAGATTAGTTTCCTGCCTGAATGTTCTGTGAGTCTAGGCTGCGGTATGATGCTAATACACAGTATATACTGTAGTTTTTTTGTCTCCTGAATAGCCCATACACTTCCCAGCCGTAAGTCACTGGAATTTATCCAATACCTGTCCATATTAGCACCACCAAAAAAGGCTCAGGTAGATTACCTATAGTCATACCACTTACTCACATATAGTCCCAGCATCACACTCGTATTTGTGGATCACCTTATCGATCATTTGTCAGTTATAGTAAAAATCAGAGTCGAAGCAAAAGTTGAAGCACGGGTGTGGAAGGAGAGGGTAATTGATGCTTATCCGTATTATTACAAGAATCTCAATCCCTGCAAAAGTCAACTTTGCTGGACTTCCATTTTTGTCAAAGAAATGCTTGCCTGACAGTGTTTCTAAATCAGCAGGGCCTCTATGGGAATTTACCAAGAGGTAATTATAGTGGAGAAAGTGCTTTGGGTTGACTATGGGATATACTTGACACATGATACAATTTTTGACCATATTTTCGACTTCTGACATTGCGATAAGAGGCAGATTATTCTGCAGATTGGACCCAAGTTACCTACAGGAGGTGTTGTGCCAACCAGACTATACTCAGGACAACAGGGAGCTCGTTTTATACATCGGTTCCTAAGTGCTGGTACGTTTGTATCGACCGCCCTCTTTGCCCTTTTTGTTCTTTTAGATATTATGCTACACTAGCATAGATGTTAGCTGTTTTCCATTTAAGAGGATCAGTGGATCAAAGCAAACACAGTACTGGCTCTGGGAGCCTAGTCTCGATCCAGAGGACCTAGAACTAAACAAGCAGTTGGCACCACATTAAGGCCGCTGAGGGGCCTTTGGCGAAGTATCTTTAGCTTTGGGGTAGGTGGCGTACTACTGTGGGTTGATTCACATAGTCGAGTGCGTTTCTGAGGGTAACTATATGCGAAGCACCTTCCATTAGCGTATTCAACTTGCCAAATCACCTCTCACTATTTTAAACTTCTTTCAGGTTGCATATCCTGGTTACTATAAGGGTCAGTATGTTACATGTAAATTTTAGATTTTTGTTTACCAGTCAGTGCTAGTTGCATAGCAACCAAATATTTAGACGGTTCTAACCTCGAACACTTCTAGAACTTTTCCTAAAATATTGTCTGTTTCTGCTCATTTTCATGATTACTAAAATGCAGGCCGTCAGCAAATGCTCTCGAAACTTACAGTATAGGTTTATTCTAATATAAGGCTAACTTTACCACACAGCAGTCAGCATTCTCCAGCCAGGTCAAAGTTGTCGCTAAATTCCAGCAGAACTCCAAGGCCAATACCTGTGATGTTGTTTGTAAAAGGGAAGCTAAAGGCAATGGCATCAGCAGTTGGCACTTTCGATGATAGCACTTACCTTTCTTTTTTTTTTTCTTTAAGCGGCCCCGCGCAGCTATGCAAGTTAACTGTTGTACATCTAGATACAAGTCAGCAAGGCCAGCCTCGAGAGACTTACTTACCTTATAACACAGTCATTCAACACACTATGTACACATTTATATTAGCATCCACTTTCAATCTGGGCTGACTTACCTCTCTATGCTGGATCGATATAGATCTAGTGGTACGAGAATGGTCAATGGGGAGAGAGGGGTGTCTATATACCCCATTTATGGTTTACAAAACGCCATATAAATATGGTGTGCACCTAGATATCTGTAACAAAGCCACAAAGGTGTAGGGAGAACCCTAAGTTGGCCTTTATCATGACCAAAGTCAGCTTTTGTTTCTGCAGTGAATTCATGTATACTTCATTCCTCCTGTTTCTATGTGAGACTGCCAAGGTGAAGGGGCATTGTTGATGGATTTTTTTTATTTTTTTTTTGGACTCTAAAGTCGCCGGTTGACCATCATAGCGGGGGAGGTTGATAAGTTCTTTTGACGAGTGTGTTTCTGATTTGACTTGGAATCTTAGTTTGATAAATAGTCTATGTGTCTGGTATATGTTTCAGGCTTCTCTTTTGTTTCATATCGATAATAAGTTTCAAGTATCTGATGTAGGATTACAAGGCTATTGTTAGGATCGCTTGAAGGTGTCAACTGGGCAATATGGGGAGGGGAGTATTACTAAGTCTATGATCGATGACTTTCGTGAATTAATACCCCGGGACCTAGCCTATGTATGCTAAATTTAGGTGCATCTCCAAGCAACCTGTTTAATTAGGTAGTTTATGAGAAGAGGAACAACCTAGGATACCTCGCCATGGAAATTTCTATATGCGAGTATTGAATTAAAAAAAAAAAAAAAAAAAGAACAACCTAGGACATCAAACACATCAATGAACAAAGAGAGTCAACTCGTGACAGAGCTTCGCAACCAAATATGGAAGATTAAGCCAGCTTCTAATTCTGGGCCAAAACGGATATAATTGTGAGATGTCCCTCTAAATCGAAGACCCTCAGAAAACCCCAACCATATTTCTGAATATGTAATATTGGTATGTTTCCTATTTTTTGGGCACAATGCTAATAATAGATTGACTAAAAAAACTAGCATATAGTGTGTTCGCCATAATCTGCAAATACAGTATGTACTAGCATAATGGGCGTCGATTCCACTAACCGAAAAACGTAAATATTCCCAAAGAAAGGTATAAATTAGAGAAAACATTCCAGTCCCAAATACCAACTAGCCTATCGAAATTCGCCAGCAATAACACACGGAGGAATAAAAGTATGAAAAATAAAGAGAACACAGGGTCCAGATGAGAATAGAATGAGAGATAACAAGATAATAACGTTGTGTTCGTGGTAATCGTCTTATCGTAAGAAGGTGCACTCTGGGCATCCTCCAATGAGCCGAAGTAGAAATGCCCTCATATGAAATCGGACTATCGTATTAGAGCTCAGGGTGTTCACTTGAACACAGCCCAGATGCTGTTATGTAACCTGCCCATCATCATCAACACACTATCAAATTCATCGAAAACCTCGTACCTCTTCGCCACCCTCTCCCTCACAGTAACTGCATCCGGCGCCGTCGCACTCCAATTCGGCACTGCAATGCAGTATACCGCAAAGCAATTCCCCTGCATCTTCTCGAAGCTCACATTCTTATACTCCCATCTCTGCTGCCCCTCAAACCAATGCGCTAGCCCCTCCCCCGTGATTGAGTCCCCTTGAGTCTTGAACCCGAACTCGCGGTGGAGGAAGTCCGCGGCTTCTCGGCTGCCCTCGTGTATAATCCGGTCTTGGAACAATAGCTCGATGAAGTAGACCCTGCATAGCGGGGCAGTCAAGCCAAGAGTGAGGGAATTGCAGATAGTGCCCCAGGTGAGATTGGAGGAAGTGAGGGTTATAAAGGTATCTTTTCCGTTGTTCTCGATGGAGGAGAAGTAGAGCTTGGAATTGAGAAAGCGTTTGGAGCGCTCTGGCTTTTGGGCCTCGACTGTGCGGACAAGCCTCTCCGTGCTCTTGGAGGGTACTGAGGCTTTTGCCCGAAGTGGCTTGAAAGGCAGAAGGATAGAGCTGGTAGAATTGAAGTGCCTATGTGAAATCAACGAAGAGGTAGAGCTCACTGGATAGGTATATGGCCAGGCAATTTTGGGCGGGGTATAGTCCTGGGGAAGATATGGGGAAGAGTTGCACGCTTGGGGAAATGTGTAAACATGCTGCTGATGTGGATATGTTTGGTACATTTTGGAAAAAATATATCCGCAAATCAAACACTGTAGGTTCAATATGATAGTTAGAGTAGTATTGAAACACGATAAATAACCGACTAGGCGAGACATGCACTAAAAAATAAAACATATCAACACAGCTCCAGACTGTGAAAGAATCGTCAATGCTCTTTTTGCTGATACGACAGGTTCTGAAGAGCCTTCAAAAAAATCTAGAAACTTCAAAGGATATATGGGAGCTCTACATTAGGGGTATTCAAAGTTAAGATTTTCGGCCGAAAAAAACGTTTTTTTCAGATCGGTGGTTTTTCGTTTTTTTCGTTTTTTGCGACCATCGCCACACAAACTTTTTTGCGTCGATTTCGCACAGAAAAGACCAAAATCGACCCCGTTTAAACGCAAATCTGGCCCTTTTTTTTGCGAACTGTGCCAAGAACAGCAAGGACAACGTGGGTTAGCCTTAGTCTGAATTCGTAGTAGGCACAAGGGTGCTAGATCCGCCAGAGGGGGCCCAGGCAAATCCCGCCTCTCAGCGACTGTGTCAAATATCAAATACAGAACTTCACGTGAGCTAACAGGAGCGATTCAGTGACCAGACTTCTTTGAACCCTGGCGAGGACACTGCCTGGCTAGGACACCTCTGGGGTGATAGCGATTAGGATACGGGGGGAAATCTGGGCTTCGGGGGTTCGGTATCTACTGGGGGTAAGATGCCTCGTGTGAGGAACAGGCGTCGGCTCACCCTTTGGTATCAAAGGACGCTGGATTCTATGATTGAGGAGCTAGTAGATGCCCTACAAGAGTTAGATCAGGAGTTGGAGGATGCTGTTATGGACGCACTGGATCCGGAGGAAGAGAACGCGGACGGAGATGAAAGTGACAGCTCCGATTCGAGTCGTTCAAGCTGGAGCACAGCATCAACGTCCTCATTAGGGGCTGAAATAACTAGTCACTCCCCCCCCCCCGACATGCTTATCAAGATCATCCCCAGACTCATCATCCTCATCTTGGGTGACATCATCGTCGTCATCGGGTTTTTTGGGAACTTGTGTCTCCTCCTCTTCGAGTTGGGACTCCATCTGAGACCCCGTCCCAATGACCAACGACCCCTTAATCCCATGTCGATTCAATCCCGCACTGCTTGCTGAAGCCTCCTCATCAATTGACTGCAGATGTCCGAAGAGGATCTCCCAGTGCGGACATATGTCTTTGCACTGCTCTGTTAACGTCTTGACCACGGACACTTCCTTCCCATTAACGACCTTTGTCTCCATGATATCCCCTGACCCAGTTTGATCATACAAACACCTGGCTTCCCGATACTTCTTGAGCATAATCCCAATTGCACCCTTGGTTTTGATTCCTCGAGGATCCAGGTGACCAATCCGGAGATCGATCGCCCACTGCTTTGACACGTTGATCCGAGTACCTCAAACATACTTTGAGGCGTATTCATCTCGTAGCTTGTATGCCAACAGCTTTCCCAGGTGTGTATTCCACCTGATGCTCCCCTTCGCCCCCCCCTCTACCCCCACCACCGTTTCATCCTCTTGGCTCTCTTTCGGTTGTGTCTTCTTCTGAGATCGTGTCCAGTTTGGCCTCATCTACACCCCGAGTTAGCTATGACTTGATTTACCGCGATTCTCAACCCCAGACCCTACCTCGATACGTCCCTAACTCGATACGTCGTAGTGGTGTGTTGAAATGTGGGGGACCTGTATCAAACCAATTACGTCTATCAAACCAATTACGTCGAAACCTAGTTCTAGATGTGCCAACCTGACTAACCCAACCTGACTAACTTAAAGCACTAACTACTTTTGCCCTAGCTTTCCCCTTAGCCTTAAATTCAATACATGGGGATCTTGGGAGGATTCTACGTGGAGTAAACGGGGTTTTGGGGCGCATAAAAACGCTGCTTTTTTCGCCCTTTTTCGCGGGGTACTCAAAGTTAGGCCGTTTTTTTCCGGCGTAAAAAACGCACAAGAATTTTGGCTCCAAATTTAACTTTGAATACCCCTATTGACGTAGGAAATTCTGTAGGAAAAAATAGAACAATACATGTATAGATATTAGCATTCCGATAAGAAGGGTAGGCGCATATATCCGGTCCCCCTTCCCCACGTTTTCATAGAACACAGACCTACCCATCTCCGGTAAGGTGAGGCGCAGAAGATTGAATCTCCCATGCCTTATGACGAAGTTGGAAAACAAATTATAATAACGCCAAATTTCCCTTTGCTGACACAGCGGAATGAGCCTAGCTGCTATATTTGGAGAGCAGGGATCGCTACATGAAGCAGTTTCGAATATCTTACATATCCATTTCCATGTTCTAACAGACTCTGATAGTGTACACCAATCGTATCACCTAGGGTGATTCTAGGTATTTATCCTAAGAATCCCATTGAGGGTATAAGTCAATTGGATAGGGAGTAATCGGCAGTTAGCCAGATAAGTAGATCCAAGTATAGCTCATGTGTAGGCCCTCATGAAGGGTTGCAGGTACGGGTAAGTAGAGTCACATGCCACAGGATGGTACGCAACCAGACTACTTGGACAGGAGGTACGAGAGGGTTGTGCCAACCAGACTAGGCAGGATCCTAGGAGGACGTCTTTTCATTTCGACAAATAAACTTAAAGAAACTGGTGATGCTTGACGAAATCTTTATCTGGGTGGCCTTGGCAGTCGGGAGCAAAACTTTATGGATTTAGCTATAGGTATCTCGATAGTGCAACCAGACTACTCGATAATCTGGCTTGACTACGCTCTCATTAATAAACGGTACGGACCATGGCATCAGAGAACTTCGACTCATAGCTCGAAAGAATCACGAGCTCCAGGCATGCATACATACATACATACGGAGTACATACATACAGTGCCTGGGGGAAAGTTATAACGCACCCCCCTGCATAATATGCAGTTCCAGTGCGTGCGCCCGCTATTTCTAGCGAGTGTGATCGATACATAAAAAGAGGTGCGTAATAACTTTTGTACATACATACATATAATAGTTAGGTGGCAAAAAAAATTTCGTACGCTGCATTAAAGTGGCCTGAGCTTACAACCGAATTTACAGCAAGACTGAACGCTCAGGCTCTTAGTGCAGGTAGGGAAACTTTTTGCCTCCAGCTGTATGTATGTATAAGCCTGATTTTCTTCCAATAAAAGTGAATATACATATGTACTTACACTCAGAATCAGTAATATTGGGAGGTTGTAGTATCGTTATCCCCAAACTTCTCTTAAGAGAGCCAATTTTGATGTTCCAATGCTAGTCAATATAAAACCATGGTCGGCAAACTGTCTTAATGAGCAAAAAACCATCACAAAGTGGAGGATAATGGTCCCACTACAGTCTCTGGAGAAGCCACGGTAGCTTTGAAGGAAAGTCCATTGATAGCCGATTTGGACTTGAACAAGATACACTTACTACCTTCGGTCTAGTCTGCCTTCGTTCCTTAGAATACTAGTCTGGTTGGCACCAGCCTCTCGTACCAGAATACAAGTTACCCTACACAAGGTAACTGAGGCCAACGCGGAGTTGTCCTGGTGTGGCAACGCCTCGATAGATTTAAAATATATACAGTACCATACATATAAGCTGCGAAAGCGCACGTATTGTATATACCCGTCTTGGCATGAGACTAGTAACGGTGAGGGTATGAGACAAAGAATTCAACGGATGGGTAGTTCAACTGCTCACATAAACACAATCACGTGGCTGCTCTCAAGTCACATGGCCTGCCCGCGCCAAGATTTCGCTAGCGGGGTTGGATTCTACTATATATACTTCTTGAATTAAAAACAAACTTCGTTTCAATTAAAATTGACAACTTCGTTGCCAATAATCTATGTAAGCGTTACATATGTTGACGAGCTTTTCAATACAACTTCACACCGCCGTGCAGCTGCTAACCATTTTTGGTGAAGCATTGGAATGTCTCACATTTCGATCAGCTTGCCAGGATTTGATTAGCAAGTACACCCTTTGCTGCCACGATGTCAACCACATGCATCTGATTAGTGAGATCTTGAACGGAGATTCTCCTACCAAACAAACGGCTATACCTATCACGCACTATTGGAGAATTATGACTTTGACAAGTTCAGTGTATGGGCTCGACGGACCACGAGCGGAGATGACGAAATTGTCGCCAACTGATCACATTAACATCCTCACTTAACAAGCAGACTACCAGTACCTCACTGATGCAATGAATCTTGATCCTTTGCGGGATGTGTATGCGCTTACTAACATGCGGACTTCGATCCAGGATTAAGCTTACCAATAAGCTTAAGCAACCTGCCACATTCCCTTCTCTACGAACCCCTTTGTCCCAGCTGTACTAACCTTGGCTAGCCAGCGTCTAAGTAGCACTCAAGGTGGCTGAGGGCGGACAACGTTCCATTGCAAGCAAAAAATTGGTGAAGTAGATTGGGTTGGTTCATGGGCTCTTTTAAGCAGTGTCCTATCGACATTGCTAATGGTGCTACAGCGGATTGTCGGGCTTGGTGTATTTAAGTCTACGGCTACAGCGACTAAGAACCGCGTCGAAGCTGGTTAGCGCTCTGTGGCTCAGAATTTTGTCACCTGTGATGCCTTCGTTGACGCATTTCGTGCTGATCAGCAAAGTTCCATGCCTACCGTCGAGTTGTAGAAGTTTCTCAGCCCCAGTTTTGCTTTTGCTGATATGCATTGCAGGTTATTTCTGCGGATTAAATCTCGCCAACGAGTCACACTTGGAGTCCATCTACCAGACTACTACCAGACTAAATTTTGTAATTGACATGCAGCTTTGCACCACTACCAGTGGCTATACACGAAAGCTGTGCTGCGTAGCCACCCAGTCAATTTGCTGGAGCCTCACTACATCTTTCTTCCCTCCCTGCAATCGTAACCACACTGCCCATCACAAGTACTTGCATACTTCTTACATTTTCACGGACACCTCGAGGTATCCCTCCTTCGCTTGACTCCTGTAGTTTGTTTTATCTAGCAACAGCTGTATTCAGTTTCCGCCTCTGCTTTTCTGTGTCATCTACTTTCACCGAAGATCCGCACGTTGTTCACCGGCCCTCTCAGACCCTTTGGTTCTTTCCGATCAAGAGGTAGCCCTCTGCTTGCCTTTTCTTCTCAACACCCCCCCCCGTGATACCTGCTGGCTGCCGTTGTCTACCAGGGTATATACAGTACTTCGAGTCTCAGCAGCCCTCCCTCTTCCTGGCTCTGTGTCCCCACCATTAGATACCCCCAACACCTGCTAGTACCGACACAACGAATCTCATTGCTCGGCGTTTTCAGCCCTACTTCCGGCTTTTATTTTGCTTCCCCTCCGTGAAGTAATCACTGCTCCACAGCCCCATTCATTCTCTTTATAATATAAAGGACGGCACCCCGCAATTCATGTCGGGAGGAATACCAAACATGACAGACAGGCTTAGGAAACTGGGCTTTTCGTCTAGAACAAGCAGAACACCCGTACCGCCGACAGGTTCCACAACTATGCAAAACGTCCCTGTCTCTTCTGTGGGCCGTCCTCCTTCTTATCCCGGCACGTACGGAGCAGCACCGGGTGCCCCGTTAGCCCCCCCGAATAACAATGTGAGGCCTATTTCTCCCAATCCACCAGGTGCGGCAGCTGTTCCTTACCCACATGGCCCTAGCCATATGCCATTAGGGCATCCAGGTGGCCCACCAATGGGTGTTCCGCCGGGGATTCCTCCGCCGATGCCAGGAAACATGCCAGGTCAACATCCTCCATACTACGGGCATCCACCTCGAGATATCCCGCCACCAGTAGCACCAACCACCGTCGGTAGGGCTGCAGAGGTCGAGGGCTCAAACAGGAGCAAAGCGCAATTGATTGTCGGGATTGATTTTGTGAGTTCGTGATAGAGACTGCCTATTGAGATGTAGGACTGACCTGCGCATTAGGGTACAACCTTCAGTGGTGTTGCTTTTGCTTTTGCTACCGACCAAGAAGCGAAAGAGGATATTATCACAGAGTGGCCAGGAGCGGGAAATGTTACAAAACAAAAGGTATAAACCTTGCAATCCTGGGGAGGTATCAAGATTCCTACTAACTGATAACCGATATTAGATTCCTACAGTTTTGTACTATGATCAGTATCAGAAAGTCGTAGGCTGGGGTCCGGATATCGCTGATGCCCTTGCCCCAACTGGTTACCCTAAGCCTGGCGTGCAAAAGGTAAACTTGTATCTAAGATTTACACTGTGGCAATGAAACTGACATTTTATAAAGGTTGAATGGTTCAAATTGCAGCTCATGACCGATGGGAATACATATATCGATCCAATTAACCTCCCACCGCTTCCACCAGGAAAGACCGAGATTGATGTTGCCGCAGACTACCTCTTCAAGCTCCGTCAAGCCATGCGAGCTCAGCTCCAGAAGACTCTTGGTGAGGTATTTAACCGTGAGGAGAGAAACATCAGATATTTCCTCACTGTTCCAGCTATCTGGAATGATGCCGGAAAGGCCGCCACACGTCAAGCAGCCATACAAGCCGGCTTCTTACGAGATGAGAACGACAATCGTCTTACCCTCATCACAGAACCCGAGGCCGCCGCTATGTTCTGTTCTAAAGCTGGTTTACTGAACCTCAAGGTTCACGATGCTGTCCTGATTGTGGATTGTGGTGGTGGTACTGTTGACCTTATCGCTTACGAGGTTGAAGAGGAGGTCCCTTTCTCCGTGGCAGAATGTACAGCAGGATCTGGTGACTCTTGCGGTTCTACCGCGCTGAACAGGAACTTCTCGAACATCCTGCGTGCAAAGATCAGAAAAATGAAATTGCCCGACGGCTCCAAAACTGCTGGCAAGGTTTATGCTAAATGTATCATGGACTTTGAAAACCGAATCAAGGCTGATTTCAGAAATAATGGACAGAAGTGGGCTGTTGACGTCGGTATCGAGGCAGAGTTCCCAGAGGCAGGAATCGAGGAAGGCTACATGACCTTTACAAACGAGGAAATTCTTCAGTGTTTCGAGCCTGTGGTCAACCGGATTTTGGAGTTGGTTAGGAACCAGATCATCGCTATCCAGGCACAGAACCGCCCATTGCAGGTGAGTGACACGCTTAAAAACTCGATGACTTGTGACTTATACATGTCCATTTTAGAACGTTTTGGTCGTTGGTGGTTTTGGTGCTTCAGAATATCTCTTCCAGCAGATCAAGCTACATGTCCCACCACAGTTTCAGTCTAAGGTTGTTCGTCCCATGGATTCCGTCGCTGCTATCGTCAAGGGAGCCGTCACTGCTGGTATCACTGAAAGGGTTGTTACATCACGTGTGGCACGTCGGCATTACCTTATGGCCACTCTGCAACCGTTCAAGGAAGGTCACCACCCCGAGCAATACCGAGTGCCAAGTCTAGACGGCAAGGACCGATGCAAGTATACCAGGCAAATTTTCGTCACCAAGGGTCAGCGTGTGAAGATTGGAGAGCCAGTGAAGGTGTCCTTCTTCAGACAAGTTGCTCCAGGCGCCACCTTGATGTACGAAGACGTATTATATGCTTGTGATGACGATGTGTGCCCCGAGTACACCAAGGACCCTCGTAAGTTCTCGAATATCACTTGCATAAGTAGTCAAAGTAACACTACTGACTTTTACCTGTTTGCATAGACATCAAGGAAGTTGTTACACTGGTTTCTGATTTATCAAGGAAGAACCTGGAAAAGGATTTCGAAAGAATGGATACTCCACAAGGAACGTTCTACAGGGTGTACTTTGATATTGTGTGTCCCAACTTGCTCATCCTAGGTGACTTGCTGCTAACTAGTCTTAGTACTTGACTCTCGATGGAAGTGAGTTCAGTGCCGAGTTGGTGTGTCAGGGGGAGGTTATGGGTCGCTGCACAGTAAGTTTACAACCATCCATGCTTCCGGATGAAGATTCTGACGTTTATTCTTATAGGCGAGATTCCGATAGTTGATACCCTCTTTTATTCTTTATGTTTATATCTAGTACATCTGTCGAGGTAATTGCTGAGTAAAAGAAGCTCATTATGGGGCGTTGATTTTCAGCATTCGTCATATCCACGCGAGATTACTTATCTGATGTTTCACGACAAATTTCCTGGCTTTCTATGGGTTTTTATTGTTGTGAATCCCACAAATGAAGACATTTTTTAAGGAATATCTGCATTTTTTTTTTAGTTCTTCTGACTTGTAGTTATTCACCTGGAATGGTTGGAATCCACCCTGTGCAAATTTATTTTTTGCTATGGTATCGCTGTGAAGTTGAGGAAGAGCTTATACTTGTCAAGACAGACAGGGAAACTGTCGGCAGACGCCGATACTCTTTAGGAATAAGGATTTTAGATCTCGATCTCCGATATGTTACGTGAAGTTGATATGCACTTGTCCTGACATCAGCGATGTCGCAGTAAACCAAACTGATGGTTGCCAATACATGTGCCAAGACCCATGCGCCTAAAACGCAACTGGGTTAGCTCCTTTTGTTGGGTTCGACGATCATCGTCAAGCGCGACACTTCTCACTGATTCAACGTTAAATTCATCTTTCCACACGGCTCCAGCCAACAGCAGCTTCTTGCCAGCAGTTTATCTTCTCGCATCTTCAGCTTCGTTCCTTTTGTTCTAGCATTTTTGTAACAGCACGACTCGTACGCGTAGGAGCGCATCTCGACAAGTTTACTGCCTTTGGACCAGCAGAGGGTGAAAGCAGCACCATCGCAAAACAACATGTCCACAGAGTATGTCTTCTTCATTGATCTACCTCTGCCTAGGGTATTAGACTCTTTTTGCGCTGCTCAAGACTAAGCTGAATATGTTCCATGAATGACAGTGCTCCTAAGCAATGGGGTGTCACACCTCCAATCTCGATGGTTGGGCCTACAGACACAGAAAATACAGTCAATCAGGCTCTAGTTGAGGAGTTGAAGCGACAGAATTCGTTTGAATCACAGGAAGAAAGCCAGAAGAGGATAGCAGTGCTGAATCAGTTACAGAAGGTTACAGAAGAATTTGTGAGGCAGGTTTGTGCAGCGAAGGGATTGCCTGAGGCAGTTATAAAGTCGTCTGGAGGGAAGATTTTTACGTTTGGTAGTTATAGGTTGGGGGTTTATGGGCCTGGTAAGTTAATCTAGATGTTCGTGGGGATTTTAGGATGCTAATCGAGAATTGATGTATGCTAGGATCCGATATCGATACGCTTCTACTCTGCCCTTCACCTATCCATCGGCCAGATTTCTTTCAGTACTTACCCCCGATTTTACAGACTTATGCACAGGTTACGGAGCTTACCCCGGTTCTGGATGCCTTTGTTCCAATCATCAAGTTCAAGTTCTCTGGGATATCTATTGATCTAATTTTTGCTCGCCTCAACCTTCAGAGTGTACCTCGGGATCTCACATTGGAGGACAAGAACCTCCTTCGAGGCAGTGACGAAGTCAATTTACGTTGTCTCAACGGTACTCGAGTGACGGATGAGATCCTGCAGCTAGTCCCGCGGGTCGGTGTTTTTAGGGGAGCTTTGAGGGGAATCAAGCTCTGGGCTCAGCGAAGGGCTATATATGCTAACGTAGTTGGGTTTCCTGGAGGTGTGGCTTGGGCGATGCTGGTAGCCAGGATCTGTCAATTGTATCCTCAGGCTGTCAGTGCAGTTGTAATTAGCAAGTTCTTCCGGATATTGGGGCAGTGGAGTTGGCCAACCCCGGTTTTGTTAAAGGGGATCGAAGATGGACCTTTGAACGTGAAGGTTTGGAATCCAAAGGTAGAGTTTCCAAACCATTATTATGTGATAACCGTGTGAAACTTACCAGTGATCAGATTTATGCTTCTGATCGTCACCATCTCATGCCAATTATCACGCCGGCATATCCTTCTATGTGCGCCACTCATAATATCACTAAAAGTACCAAGGAGATTATTATGAGGGAGATGAAGAGGGCAGCCGAGATTATGGACAAGATCATGATTGGGGAAGAGGAGTGGAGTGCTTTGTTCAGGAAGCATGAATTCTTCACTAAAGGATATAAGTATTATCTTGCAATCATCGCAGCCTCTAAGGATGCTGAGGGGCAGCTATTATGGTGAGCTTCAATTAGCCGATCTTTGATGATAATGACCACTCACATCTTCAATTTAGGTCTGGTATGGTTGAATCTAAGCTTCGATTACTTGTCATGAACCTGGAGAAGCTAGATACCATTGCCCTTGCACATCCCTTCAATAAGGGTTTCGACAAGGTACACTATTGCCACACCGACTCTGAGGCTGAAGCAATCGCGAAGGGAGGCTGCCTCGGGAAGATCCTGGAGGGAGTAAAGAGTGTGCCTACAGACCTTGGAAAGAAAGACGCAGCAGGCAATAGCCCACCCAGGGAAGGAAATGGAGAGTCAGGGCAGGGCTCCATTAAAGTCTGGACAACGACACATTATGTTGGCATCGAGGTCCATCCGAGTATGTAACCTGCTATTGGCATCTTGAAGGGTATGTGTTAACACTCGATGGCAGACTGTACTAAGACACTGGACATCTCATGGCCAGTCCATGAGTTTTATGATCTCTGTCGAAACTGGCAGGCTTATAATGAGGATATGCATTGCATCTATATTGACCTTGTCCGAAAGTCAGTTCCATGCATTTATATTCGAATTACTCCCATACCTAAACCTCCACTATACTAACCATATGGAGTTCTTGTCCAGTTTCGAGCTGCCTGACGATGTATTCTCCGAAGGAGAAGTGAAGCCAATTAAAGCTTCTAAGAAGAAGAAGGCAGGGGCAAAGAAGAGGGGTGCAAGCGAGGCTGGAATCGATGAGGTGCGTATACTTCCAAAACGAGTATCCTTGATGTGACCGGCTGTCGTGTGCGCGGGCGTCTCCCTTTGGGGTGGTGTGATAATGATGACACGCTCGTATTGCCGCTCGGCCAAGAAGGGACAAATGACAATGAGCGAGCGCAAGTATCAAGGCAAAAAGCCAAAGGATCTTCAGGGGGCATAAATAGGCGATCAGTGACACATGCGGAGGGAGATGAAGGCCTACGACCAGCGTTTGGGGTCTTTCCCAAAGGCTACACACGGGAAGGCACAGTAGGGTTGGGTTGGGAGGTAGCTAACCTATACCTTCCTGCGCTTGCCATGTGGCGGGCGAACGGCGCGGGGTTTGTATTATAGGAACAAGAACCGAAACGCAGATCGATGGGAGCCTCTGGGTCTTTACCAATCCCAACGCCAATTCCACAGCAACAGCAAACTCCAGCTCCCGCACCACAGCAGCCGCAGTTCCGGCCACCGACGCCACCATCGGAAAAAACACAAACACAAACACAGGCACCACCAGCAGCATCACCGACTTCGGCGGTCAGAGCTTAGGCAGCGAATCGCTCACGAGAGGTGAACGCAAGGTCTCAGGCTCAGCGTCATAACCCATAACCGTTTGTCAGCCTTTGGTCATGTGGGGCGTTTGTTGTTTTGTTGAGCCTGTGAGGAGTATTTGTGCGTCCCAAATTATCCCCCTTTTCTAAATTCTCCTGTTCCTATTCTGGCTTTCTAGATCTGGGTTGTTTGCACAGTTGAGTGCTTGCAAAAGATTAAAGAATTGTGGAAGCACAGGATGCTGAAGAAAAGAATGGGTCACGGTCCAACTCAAGCAATACTAACCCACCCACGATTTTCATCCATCCACTCGTCTTTCCGTTGTTCCCTTTCCGTTATTCCCTTTCCTGCTACTTGTTTATACTTCTTACTTTACTGACCCTTATACATTCGTCTTGTCTGCGTATCTTGTTGCTTTCTCTGACTTGCTTTTTGAATTTTCTGGGATTCGTTGCAAGACCTTTTTTCTTTTAAAAAAACTTCCCATTGTTCTCTCCTCCCGACTTGATACATTCTTGCATGGCTGGTAGGTATAGGACCGGGAATTTGTTTGATTGCTGTTGATGTTCACATTGGTTTTTTTTTTCGCCACAGTTAGGGCGGTGTGGTTGCTGTTTTACGAATTACTTACTTTTGCTGGTAACAACGGGAATATAATCTGAGAAGAGGCGTCGCTTCTTGTGCGGGCGGTGGGGCAAGGGTAAGGGGTTTGGGGTAGTTGGGGGTTACTTTGTTGCCTTTGTTGCAAATGTAGCTGGTCCTGACTCTGAGCGTTTTGTTTTGCACGGTAGCTGTTGGAGGGTGCTGGGGGGAAATAGAGAGATGTATGTTAATTTTTAAAGCATTATTTAGCTGTTGACATGATGTAGCGCAAGTACTTAAGTACGTGACTAGCCTTCGTGTCTTGCGGAGAAGGAAAGGCGGTTTCAGAGGTAGCGTTGGTCGTTTCCTCAACCATTCGTCTGAAGGTCCACTTGTATATTCACGACAACACTGTAAAGATGTATATATGTATCTTCAATTTGCAGCTTTCTATGTGACGATTGCAAATATATTATTCTCAAATGCATACACATGGACAAATACCGTTAATATTAACTAATGCATTCCCTCCTCAATCAGAACTTCTCCTCCAACGATACCCAAGCTTCTTCTCATCCAATCTACATCACCGCCTCCCCCTCCGCCCCTTTCTTCGCCTCCTTCATCTTATCCCAAAACACCACCTGCTGCCCCTCCTCCCTATGCCCCCCCCTCTCAAAACTCCTCATCGGCACGAGGCCCCACCTCGCGAACATGTCCCTATCCTCATCCCAGCCATTACACTCCGTAGTCAACATCTTCTCGCCCGTAAAGACCGCATTCGCCCCCGCACTGAAGCACAGCGCCTGCTCCGCCTCGCTCATCGTCTTCCTCCCCGCCGCGATCCGGATAATGGTCGCGGGCATGACTATTCTCGCGGTACTGATTGTGCGGAGGATGGCATCGAAGGGGATCCGCTCCTGGGATGCTAGCGGCGTGCCTTTGATCGGGACGAGGGCGTTGACTGGGAACGACTCTGGGTGCGATGGGAGCGTGGAGACTGTGTATATCAAGCCCACATGGTCTTCGGGCTTCTCGCCCAGTCCCAGGATCCCCCCCGAGCACACATTAAGCCCTGCATCGCGCACATGGGCAAGAGTCTGTAAGCGCTCATCGTACGTGCGGGTGGTGATGACGTTTGGGTAATGTTCCCGGCTGGTGTCGATGTTGTGGTTGTAGGCGGTTAATCCGGCTGCTTTGAGAGAGGTGGCTTGCGAAGAGTCGATCATGCCCAGGGTAACGCAGACTTCCATACCGAGCGCGCGGACACCCGTAATCATGGCTTGGATGTTTTGCAGCCCGGTTTTGCGCCCACGCATGTCCCGCCAGGCGGCGCCCATGCAGAAGCGCGTGGAGCCGTTGGATTTGGCGATGCGGGCGGCTTCGAGGACGGTGTCGACGGAGGAGAGTTTGGTTGCTTTGAGTCCTGGGCGGATGGGGGTTGTTAGTGGGGTGAGGTTAGTGGGATGAGGGTGGGGATGTACCGGTATCGTAGCGGGAGGATTGAGCGCAGTAGGAGCAGTCCTCGGAACATCCACCAGTTTTGATGTTCATGAGGGTGCACATCTGCACTGTGGAGGGGGAGTGGAAGCGTCTGTGGAGGGCACCCTATATCGCCACACATACGCACCTTGAATAATGTTCCCTAGCCATGGGATATTCTTGTTCTAAGGGTATATATGCACGTACCGACTGATGAGCCAGCTCCAAAAGCGGTGTATTGTAAATCTCCCGAATCTCGTCCTTCGTCCAATTATGCCTCGGCGCAGTAGCCTTCAACGCCTCCTGCAAGACCTTCCCCAGCCACACGGGTCCTGCTGCTGGAGGAGAACCCGCTGCTGCTCCTTCTCCATCCGCGGCGGCTTTCAAGTGGTCGTTGACAATGGTGCTCAGCGGCCTGCGGAAGGACCCTTGGTGTCGGAGAACTCGGAAGGCGTATAGTCTGGGCAGCATCATAAGCAAAGTTAAACTCGTGCAAGAATTCAAAATTCATAAGTAGGCATACCAACATGTTTAGTTATTTTTTTCTTATCGATATGCTGGCTGTGGGTCGTCTCGTCTCGTGAAAGTAAATTAATTGATTCCCCTGCGATATTGCTATCCTGCAGTTGTTATTGGTTGTTTGGATCATGGGTAAGAGGATGCAGGGCTTGGGAGAAAGCAGAGTAAACTGATATATTGCAGTGGCCAGGAATATAATACAGTACATATCCCATTCCCAAGGCCCAATAAATGTTTTCAGGCCAAGTCCACCTATCCTCTCAAGACACAATTCTATCCAGATGTACACATGATGTACAGATAGCCTCGGTCCATATCAAGGACGATTTTGGTATATATATACCCTTTACGTGGAAGCAACACGAAGTGAATTTTCCGATCCCTGACAAGCTACAGGTTGTGATATCTGGGATGCCAGGTGTATAAACACCATGCGAAACAGGTATCAGAATAATGAATCTAAATTGAAGGAGATGAAGCACTCGACAACATATGCTTACCTCATGGCACCTTATATGAATACTGTTGAAGTTGAAATTTTGTCTATAAAGGACATATCACATAGGTATCAGCGACCTAATAAGGACTTCAAATTTTTTAATCTAGCCACAGGCAGTACCGGAAACCTAGCGGGAAGAACAGAACTCGAGGGAGAATAGGCTGTGGGGTAACAAGAGGTGTGTAAGATGGGTATATATCGAGAGTCCGTACGAGGGACCATGGTCGAAGCAAGACACTCACAAGAGTAGACGTTGTACGGTACACTTATAAGGGTGCCTTAGGCGTTAACTATTAAAAGCGCATGAAAGTTGCAACCGAGCAACCCATATTATGCTTGTTGCTTGAACACTTTAGCAGACATCCCGAGGTCTCTGCTACCAGACGATTCAGCAAGAACTAGGATCCAGACTTCCAAACCAGCAAGGACTGTATGTGGATCGTGGAGTACATACCGGTATAAATCAAGTCTGAGTAGGTACCAGTGTATGCGTTCACGATCGATTGACTTTTCCAGAGTCCTGTAATAATAAATACAAGACCTCCATGCAAGAGCATCTCACTATACTCGTACCTGGGCCCTTGCTGCTCAGACCTGGAGGTGTCCCTTAAAGCGAGCTAAAGCTGCACGGACAGGGCTCGAAAATGTAGAACAGCTAAACAGGTATCCCGATTGGTATAATGTTGTATCTTAGACATGTTCCACTAAGCGAAGGGCATTTTGCTGTAGTCCGTGTTACCCAGAGGGCATTTTAAAGGTTTTCTCATCCCGTATTTGTACCGAGGAGCGAAGACCAAACGGTTAGTATTATCTCAAAAGCAGAACAGCATGACGCCTCGGGCTTCCGAAAATCTCACAAAGCTGGCTTCAGAGCGTGCAAGGGCAGAGGCCTCGCTACATTCCACATTTCTGCAGCTATAGTTAGCAGTAGGTGCAAGCCTTGGTAAAAACATTTCAAGAGGCAAAACAAGAAAGATGGACAGTGATCCGGAGACGTGGTAGTCTCATGGGTCGTAGGACCGGTCCGCAGGGTATATTTCCACGCAGCGGCGCATGCGGTCAGCCACCAATTAATTTGCCTGAGCCTCCATCATCAGCCTCTATAGAAATGTTTCGTCAGCCCTCGAACCGGTCCAGGCCTGGGCTACGTTTATAGCATACGCGCCTCTCGGTCACGGCATCTTCTTGATGGGAATATGTTGCATGTAGGTACAGTGCATGCGTAGGGGTGTAGAGAAACCGGGTCAACAGAATTTCCTGGACCTGTATTCAACTCGGAGCAACCTGCAACAATCCACAATTTAAAACATTTCTATCACGCCTTAGTTTTCTGCTGCATTCTGATAAAACTGTCGCATCCTAATCGGTACCATTGCGAGCTCGAGACTGATTGGCAGAATACAAGCTAGATTTTAGACTCCGGTAAAGGCTGGAGATCCCGGGGCGGTGTCAAACGTCAAAAGTTGAAGTAGGTAACATATCGATATATCAATCGACCTAGGCCTTTCTCCATCCAACGTGCTGCATTCAGCCGCTCCGCCTGGAGAAGGACGAACAAGGACAGTATGGACGCATCCTACAATACACAGACGTATACAGCACAGACTATGGTAGAGCTCTTCCTGGAGCTCGATGCAATAAAGGTGAGCTTCGATATTATATGGCAGTAATTGTTGTTTCTGGACATCTGCTGACTTCAACAACGCTTAGTGGTACTACAAGCTTCTGGCGTCAGTCGCCAACTGGGCTATGCTGGCAGGCTTCATTGTCTTCCCTAATGCATTTGATGACGACAAGAGCAAATTTCGGATCGACGCGGATACACTAAAAGTGGTTGCGGTATGTTTGCTGCTGTTTGGGTATATCCTAACCGGTATACTATGTTGGCGGTTCAAGAATTTGTTATTTCAGGTGGAGTCGATTTTCCTGTAAGGCGCCAGTCATTGATTACATTAGGATCTAAAGCTAACGACGTCAATAGACCAGGGTTCTCAAGTTCAACGCTTGGGTTTATGAGTTCACTTTTTAACGTGTACGGAAAAAACTATGCACGTCCAGAAGACCAATGGTCTACGTCTGCAATACTGGCAGTGGTGTTCAGCAGCGTCTTCATGGTGTATGTATATTCGTGATGTCTGCCTGATCACTGTGCTGATTCGGATAATCAAAGGCTTTATGGTGCTACTTCCGTAAACGCAAATCGGAAACTCGAACATATACGGAAACTTGACGAGTATCGAAGGCAACTCATTGAAAGTCAGGAGGACGTTACAAATTTGACAGAAGAGGAGAGAACCCGGCGGAATTTACTCGCTCTGTTGCTAGCTCCACAGCAACAAGGGGGCCTCAACGCACATGCCGCTGCCTTTGAGCCTACATACACTCCCAATAATTCTCGGATGTCCTCCATCCACCAATCTCACTCGTATCCGAACACGCCAAGCTTGAGAACACCAGCGACTACGGGGAGTAATAACAGTGCTACATATTTAATGAATAATTATCCTGCATATTCCCCTCCTGCCGGTCTAGGCAATGCTGGAGTCGGCCGGAATAGCAGAGATGGTCTTTTACCAACCTCTGGGGCCGAAGGATACAGTAGATGGGGTCCCCGCAGGTCAAAATCTTCAAGTGGAGCGAGCACAACTACAACTGTTTCTTCAAATGCACCATACATCCCGCAATCAAATACAGCGTATATCCCTCCATCTAGTACAGCCTACATCCCGTCATCACGGAGACCACTCCTAGAAACGCCCGTGACACATGGATCAAGGGTAGACCTTCCACACACGATAAGAGGCGGACCGCCATACGGACAACATGCGGAGAAGGAAGTCGTGCAGGGCCCACAACAGCGCAAATCGATATTCGCAGGAATCAGTGCAACTGTCGGGCATGGTCGAGAGCGTGTAGGCGCTGGATGGACCAGTTGGTCGCCTGTGTAGACTATCCATAGCCCGGTTTACAGGAACAGGACTAAACAATTTAGGCGTCATCAATTGTATTATTATCACGAGTTTTGGGAGTTTGTTTTGTTGGTGTTCAAAGTTAGTTCTTGGTGTAGATTCCTGATTGCGAATCTTTGATACTCCCAGCATTTTCCTGCATTGCATTTTTTTTTTTTTTTTTTATTTCCTCCCTATTTTCCTTTGTCACGATATCTAGTTTTGGAGTATTGGTTGGATTTTCCTCAAACATCTATATACCTGCCTCGGCGCGGAATGAGCGCTAGCCTGTGCGCTACCATCCCGGTTTTTATATATAAAATCAATTTAGCACCAGTAAAGCGATGACTGTAATGAGCTAATTGCATAGGTAAGGCATCTCGAGCCAGAAACACCACTGAGAATGTGCAGGGCGTCAAGGTTGTCTGAGCCATTCCCAGAAGCAGAATAGACAGAGGTCACAGAAGCACCCTAAGTAATGCAGTCCATGAGGTCGTGTAACCGCAGTCACTGTTACTCGCAGCCAGACTACCTACTTGTTTACATGTTACCCCTCGTGTGGGGCTATTTATAGAGTGCCCCGCGTTCGAAATCGAAGGGGCGACATATGATACAAGGATACCGGTATGAACACATTGCTCTTTTTGACCTGCAGGGTGCTTTATTGGTTGTTGAGGAAATTTGATTGCGATATAATAAATCGGATCGCGGGACAGATTCCATCGAAGATTGGGTAAGGCATTCGGCTTCGAGAAGGTCCGCACTCTGGTACCGGCTAAGATTAAAGCCTGAGATTTACATTCCCATCTCCGAAGATGCGGCTGACAATCACCAGGATGAATTCAAATGTTGAAATATTGGCATGTCCTGGTAATGTATGGTACCAGTCTTCATAAAAGTACCAAGTTAGCATGTTGCCTATATGTCAAGATGGCGAGGTGACGAACCAGATACCAGAGCCAAGGGCAGGAAGAGTACTTATACCTGAGACCTCACAGTCTGGACGGGACGATCATGCTGTCGAGAAGACCTGAGGCTCCGCCTCCCCGGATCAAAAATAATTAAATTGTCAGCACAGCTGCAATTGAACATGATGCTTTGTAACCGGGCACCCCATCTCGCTGTCCGTCATCTCCGAATTGTAGTGAGTCGCCACGCAGGGAGAGCACCGGCGGCGGATATGGATTCATATAGTCTATGGGAGGAAGAGATACTTCCGCAATTTTGTCTCGAATGTGCATTCTTACAACTGTCTCCGCTTGTGACCAGTTCGAGACCTCGATATCTATCGCTGCACCTCCACCGAGGCGAATTACAGCCGGGCTACCGTTTGGCAAAGAGACACCAGGATACTGGCTCTCCTGCCCAGGGGCTGACCCACCACTGACGACCATCGCTGAACTGTCTGTCCTCGCTATAAGTTTGGATATCCGTCAAAGGTAGAGCCCTTTGCCTCCTGACACAGTACCACTCCGGCATAGACTCGGGCATAATTCCGGCCGCAGCTGTAGACGTACAGTACCAAGCTCGAACTCGACCTTACTTTGTCTCATTTCAGGCGGGCACTGAGGCCGACAAGGATTCCAACTTTTCGCAGGCTGTATTCATGCGATCGTCGGAACACTACTTAGTACCAGTAGCTTTTGAGGACCTACACAAGCAGCTTACTGTCAGATACTTGGGCCAGGCGACCCGTTGGCTTTTGGACAGGTTTTGGCGCTGTTCCAGGGCATTTTGAGTGTTTACTGCACAAGAAACAACAAGCCCTCCCCTCCGTGCTCCCCCACTCTGGCCGAGCGTGCTTGCTTTTCTGGCTTTTGCTTCACTCTGCTCTGGCTTTGGCGTTGTGCGAGCTCTTCAAAGAGTTGGGTCTGCACAGTCGGAGGTACTTATCGGTGCCTGTTCTGCTGCACATCCCAATTCTCTGGCACCGTCGCGCCTGACCGGCAATCGTCATTTTTATCTCACGCAGGCGCTTTCGCTTGAATTTATACTCTTTATTTTTATCCCAGGCTTTTATTTTGGTTGCTTGTTGCCATGCGACTTTTTGGCCATAGTAAGAATTCTGGGAACCGCGAACGACAGTCCGCCGCCTCTCTGTCCCTTCCGGCGTCCGCACACTCCCCATCAAACTTCCCATCGACCGTCCCCAATCCGAGCGTACGCCCAAACCAGGGTGGCCGTCTTATCGCTGCATCAGCAGGACATCCCCCTCCTCCCGGAAGACACCACTCTGTCTCATCTATTTCTCAAGGGTCAACTGTACAGTTGATAGGGCCAGCCAATACAGCCAATGCAGCTGAAGGCCTAGGTATAGGTTACGGCGTTACAACTAACGATACAGCTGCATATAGACCACAGTCCGCTGAACCCACTGGTATTCCTCCTCCATCCTCTCTTAACATCCAGCAAGGCCAGACCTCGTCAAGGAGGCCGCTCGCTGCCAGCAGCAATAACTCGTATCGTGGGCAAGTTCAGCAGCAACCGCCACCACAGCAGAGCCCTCAACAGCTTGAGGGACCAAACAACAATAACAATTCCAGCAATAACGGGGGCTCATCGCAAGGTACCAATCAGATTGCTAGTCTCACCGGATCAATAAGTCGCCGGATATCACTTCGAAGCCCTAGAGCGTCTCCGCAACAACCCCAAGGCCAATTTCCCCACACTTCATCGGAAACAGGTGAACTTTCTGATCATTACAATCAATCGACTGGCCCTTCTCGACCTCAGTCTATGCACCCGACGACTCCGGTGCTGATAGAAGAGGAATCGCACCAGTATACTTTACAGAGGGCAGCGACCGACGTTGACTCGCAATACCTGCCGTCACTTCCACCTTTACAGCAGGTCGATTCACTTGGCATTCCAATACAACAACAGCAACCGCAGGGATTCCAGCAACAGCAGCAGAAACAGCAGCAACAACAACAGCAACAACAGCAACAGCAACAGCAACAGCAACAGTACTATCAAGGTCAGCAACTACAGCAAATGCCTCCGCCTAGACGGTCTATGGAGATTCAAAACAATTCTTTGCAACACCCCCAGGTTACACAATTGCAGCAAACTATGCAAGCTCCGTACGGGAACCAACAACCAGGCTCACCACTACCACCCCCTACACCAGGTCAACAAGGCTATCAACAAGTATACGATCCAAGCAAATTCTCTGGCGAACCGTTGGGAAGGATGACACCCCCACTTACTTCTGGTCAGCAGCAGCACCCACAACAACAGCAGTCACAGCAAAGCGGGCAACCACAAAGCTCCCACAGCCAGTCTGTAACAGCACGAACAGGCAATTTGGATATTGTGAAACTGTGTGATGATTATGATAACTTGCGTATGAAACCTCATCTTTATATGACCCCTCCATTACCCCGCTTTTGATGGCCTTCTGTTGTTCTTTAAATTGCTCTGCAGTCTTTATATAAAGTATAATGCCCATACACCAGGAACCGGCCCCGGTACAATAAACTTACCTTTGGGTTTCTTTGATGATCTTTATTGTAGCTTTACGCTATCGACTTCGTTTGGAGAAACTATAAATAGGAAACATTGAGAAAGCTAATTCATCACTCTTTTACGAACCATAGAGGCTAAATACCGAAAAGTCAAGAATCTTTACTTTGAACGTAACAGCGAAATTGAGCGTCTCCAAAATACCCTCGCCCACCAAAGACTTGCGCAATCACGTACCTCTCTCGACGACAGCGAATACGTATCCCGTTTTGAGCGTCTCGATGGTGCCATTAAGAACGTGGCATTCGAGATCCGCCAGAGCTGGAAAACAATTCCCCCATGGCTTCAGTCTGTCACAAACCATGGTACTGAGGTTAAGGTTGGTCGAGAAATGACAGTCGTAGGTAGGGCAAGCATCTCTCGCTGGGTGATCGATGAGATTTTAGAGAGGTTTTTCCATCCAGGACTAGATGCAGGGTTGAGCATTCACTTGAAGACTATTGAGCAGGGTATTAGGAGGAACCATCCTGAACCTCACAGTATCGAAGAGGACGATGCGCTGAGCTCGAAGGTTTGCAATTGGAGGCTAACCACACTCGACGCCCTACGACAAGACTTGCAAAACCCGAATGCGGCAGAGTTAAAGGCTAGATTGACGCAGCATCTTGTTGAGAAACTGGTTGCGAGCTTGCAGACGCATCTTCATGAGCCTACCCCACCGGGTTTATTGGGTGGTGTGTCGATGATTGTGGAGATTGCTGTGGGCCTGGCGTGTAACCTTCCCCTGGAGAGCAGAGACGTCAGAGTCTGGTACCCATTACCCGGCGTACCATTCGATGGCAAGTTCATGAAAGTAGAAGGCCAACTACCACCACTTGTGCAACCCATTGCAGGAGGCGAAGGCCCCGCCAGCGAAGGCGGCGACAAGATGGAGGTCGACCAGCAGAATCCCGGTGGGGAGGAGAATGGTGTTGGAAAAGATGCCTCTTTAAAGCCCTCCGGTAGCGCCAACGGGCCAGGCGTTCCCGGCGGTCAGAGCGTCAACCGGGAAACATCAAATAGCAGTAATAAGTCTGCAGAGCAACCCAAAGCCAAACCTCGTGGTGGTATGACGGAGCGGCTTAGACAGCGTGTGCAGGAGGCAACTGGAAGAGGGCATAGTAATAATTCGCAGGCGGGAATCCCGCCTATAGGTCAACCGACACCGGCGGGGCAGCAGCCGGGTGGTCCGCCGCCACCGCCGCTGCTAAAGGGGAATAGTCAGGTTAGCTTGCCGACGGATGGGGTGCAGGGAGGACAGCCGTCGAAGGAGGAGCCAAAGACGGTTAGGATTGCGGGGTTTATGGCGGTGGAGGTTAGAGGGAGGAGTATTTTGGTTAAGGCGCCGGTGTGGTGTTGATAGGATGGGGATGGGCTGTCATCATTGAGAAGTTAGTGTTATGGTGATTACGTATTGCTACAGATACTACTACATTTATGAGATATATGAAGTTTGGTTTCTCCCCTTTTTGTGCCTTTTCTTTCGCTAGTTTATTTCGAGCTGTTTGGTTTATGATACCTCGTACATAGGAAGAGGTGGAGAATGTGTGTGTGTGTTTGGGGGGGGAGCGCAAGTTTATACTGTATGTAACACCTCAGCAGTTTTATCGTTCCTTTGTTGGATTTCTCGCGGTGTCTCTCGTTTTGTTAGTTGGCTATCTGGGTTCTGCTTTTCCCACGGTCTATTGCAAGAGAAAAAATCTGTGTGTATTTGTGCACGGGTGGTTTGAGGTGTGCATATACATGAAGTACTTATATTATGGACTCTGAAATTCGCCGTACCTATATCTATCGCTTTCTGTCTCTACGGGCGGGGAATTGTCTATTGTGCATCCGTATATAAAGTACTCCAACGTTCTCGTGCAAGGTCATGCAGATTAACCCCACCAAATGGCTTGAGAGAGACACCGGCGTTGCCCCATGTATTTTCTCGAGAGGCCCGATGTTTAGCTTTTGCCATATCCACAGAAAAAAACAAGTCTGCGGGAAACAGATTTTCAAGAGACGTACCAGTTCTTCCGTCTCCTTCGTAGCATGCACGAGCGAGTACATCACTATTTAGTACCTAGGAGCTGAGCCAAATACCACCTAGAGATAAATTGTATTGATTCCCATCAAAACGCCATTTCCCATTCATACACCCATGTACGCACGTAGCATAACTAGCACCAACTATCTACCCAAGTTCAAATATCTATACAAGCTCCAAGTATCAACAACTCCACCTAGGCTGGACTCAACTCCTATTCGAACGACCTACTCCCCCAACCAATCAACTACTCCAAACCTAACACTTCCTCCAGCCTCCTCCCCATCTCCGCCCAACTCATCCCCTTCCCCCCACTCTCATCCAACCTCTCAAACAATGCTCTCGCCTCCCTCTCCCGGATAACAACATAATAACCCTTTCCTGTAACCATCCTCATCTCCCACTCCTTCCCCCCAGCGCCCTCACCCTCGCCCCCAGCCGCCCCCTCACTCACACACTCCCTAACCCCCAACAATCCCTCCCTCTCCAGCCCTTCCAGAACCCACTTCCCACTTCTCCCAATCTCCCCCGCCAACTCTTCAATTTTCCACACCTTCTTCTCACCACTGCTAGCAATAGCCAAGCACCTCAGCCTCCCCAAATCCTCTTTCACAGCCCTCTCAATCTCCTTCTCCCTCTCGAGCCTAGCCATCCTTTCCTTCTCCCTTCTCGCAGCAATTTCCTCCTCTGCAACTGCTCTCCGCTGCCTCTCAGTGAAGGCTTCTTCCGCGCGAGCCTCCTCCGCGAGACGGGCTTCCTCCGCGGCAGCGAGCGCGCGGGAGCGTTGAAATTCGCTGTAGGCGCGACGCTGGTCGCGGCGGGCGAGGGAGGCGGCCTTTTTTGCGCCGACGGTTTTAGTTTTAGGGACTCGTCGGAGCGGCGGGGGTGGGGGCTGTTGCTGACTACCAGCCCCTCCACCAGCTCCAACCCCACCGCCGGTGCCTTGATCACTGGGCCCAGCAGCACCAGAGGGATCATCATCATCTCCGCCATGGTTCACAATCTCAAACCCATCCTCTTCCTCTCCCTCATCTTCCTCTCCCTCATCTTCCTCCTCATTTAGATCCTCGCTCTCCTCCACCCTAACCAACTGAAATCCCTCATCTCCCGAAGCCCCCGAAACGGGGCTTCTCGCTCCAGCTCTCCCTCCTTCATCACACTCACTCCCACCTCCACCCTCCACCCTAGCTGTAGTTGTAGGTTGATCGTCACCAACCTCCTCATCGCCGCCATTACCACCACGCCCCTCCGGAGTATTGTCTGTGGCGGCGTCAGATAATAGCGCCTCTGCTTCTGCTTCTGCCTCTGCATTTGGGCTCGGCTGTTCCATAGACAATCCAGCACCCTTCCTTAGCGACTCCGCCCGGTCCAGGATATAGAGGATGACGAACCCGATAAGGAGGAGCGGGGAGAAGAGGATGAGGTTTGTTAGGAACGACATTCTGGTTTGGTGTTGCTGACCCTTACGCCCTATATAAGTTTGTATCGTCGATTGATGCAAGTGTATGTATTAGGTTTGCCAGCTTAACCTGTATCCCGGCTTACGCAGCTAGGAATAGGTATCCAAGAGCTTCAGCACGCAAACACGCTCCGTCGAGTCTATATATTCCGGCCTTCTTCAGCTGCTCTTGCGGGGCTGTTATTGTTGTTATTGTTTCCTGCTAAGTCCCTCGCTCGCGCAGGGACGCAACAACCTCGAAGCCCATGCGGCCGGGCTTACAGCTAACTACATCACCCGGTGCAAGCCATCCGATTTTACTGGCCTTCCAATGCGAGGCCTTTGCTCAACTGACAGACAGCCAGCAGCTGACCCCGAAACAAAATCATGACGATACCCAATGACGCAGCCGCATGTGCATCAGCGAGAGCTCCCGTGACCGGCGATGATGTTGTATTAATAAACGAGCCGCTCATGTGATGTGCAAATAAAAGCTTTGTGGGCTCAGCTCAGCTCAGGGTAACTCTTGGCATCCCACTAGAATTCCACAATGCGAGCAAACGTCATCTTCCCCCTCTTCCCAGTACAACCACCAGCAAACCAGCCTCACTACCACCACAACACCCCCTAGGCCTATACTATGCTATCATGCATATCAATACAGAAGCAGATAATCTGGGAAGGTCTCTGGCAAACAGCAACCACTACCACCACCAAGGGCAGTGCACACAGATTATCCACCCCAACAAATATATACAACTCCCAGAGCTCAATCAGATATGCTATAGCTACTACAGGGATCTAGTAAGGGTGCTTGAGGACGTGCTTGAGGACGTGCTTCCAAATTAGGGGCTATCTGGAGTTTATACGATAAGTGCTTGGAATATCCTACAGGAAGAGGGGATTTAAATATGGGAATTTCGAGTTTGCAACTGGATAACTGAACTCCCAGGCTGATGAGAGTGCTAGTGATGACGATGACTCTTAGGATTCAATACGTCGAGAAATCTACCAGCTAGAACTGGTCTCCGTGACCGAGTATATGTCGGGCCATGCATTGCATGTCGGAGATACATTTCCTCTGACAGTACCAACTGCAATCCTACCTCATCCTCTCCCCTGGCATTGAGATATTTTCAATATATCATTTACATTTCAGCTCGTGTTTTCTAGCAAATTCTCTTTCACTTTTATTTGCTTTTATGCGTGGAATTATGTGAAGGCGTCTCTCCCTGGTAGAGCTCGCTAGTGTTTCCTCGACGCCATTGAAGTACCAGCTGGCCGCGTGAGCGTCCCTTCTCGTTATGAGCTCTGGTGGGAAGGAGCATGTGCACACATACCCACTTGTCGCAGCGACAAGCTAACTCATGGTCAGGGTGTCGCTTCGGAGTTGGAAGTGGAAATAGAGGAGGGTGGGCTAGAGGCCGAGGAAAGGAAGGGTGTGAGCGGAGATACAAGAGGCTCAGTAGGTAAGAGTGTACTTCAGGCTCTCCACGAAGGCAGGTGGCTGATATCGATACGTATGGGGATGAGATGTAGGGCAAGCAAGTAGAGGTACCCCAACAGCTGGTACGCATTGTTGTCGTGGGCCATCTGCAACTGGACAATGACAATGGCATACGGGGATGAAGATGTTTTCACAATCAGTCGGAGCAGGAAAAGGGCTTTGCAGTATCTCTCTAGTGAAAATATCCCAATCGGTGGGACCTTAACACAGAATAATGTATCTCGACCTCACCACAACTCTACTGCAACCAGAGTTGGTGGTCTGACTTGGCTATTATTGTCACATACAGCAGAAAAATGAACTGCTTATGGAGGACGTTCGAATTCGCCCTTGAAATATCTCAGGAACTTTCCACGACCGCTATCTGCACTCATCAACAAACCCCAAGACCATGACATCGCATTGCGCTTCTTCATCTTGCATGAGTGGAACTCTATCCTTCAACATAGCCAAGAGCAAATGGATGCCAAAAGTGTGGATGACGTCCCAACGCTCTTTGACGAGCTTTCAGTACTTGCCGGAGGATAAAGGTGGGGAAATGCCACCAAATTCCTGTCCGTGGGTCAGCTCAGCAATCCATGTGTTGAAAAGCACGATGAGACCGTCGCACACAGGCAATGAACTATACTGTACAAAACTCTTTGGCAAACGCTGAGCGTACGCCGGGTAACGCATGCTTGGCCTTTGCTCCAGCTTCGGAATGCAATATGCGCCCTCAGGCTCAGGAGGTAGCATAAGCCATTTGGACATATTTCACGCAAGCAGTGCCTGCTCGCTATACAAAATTCTGCGCGGCCATCTAAGCAGCCAGGAACTTTAGCCCCCTGAACTCCAGACTACCAAACAGCCGTTGAACTCTACCGCTGCCCTGGTGAGCCAGTCGGAAATCTGGTCCGCAACATATTGGCAGATTTAGAGGTCCCAGATATCCCACAGTAGCTGTTAAACAACCTCCGTGAAGCGTTTGCAGTCTCCCGATACCCATACCCGTATCCCAGACCCACCGCCGTTCCCACCACCTCTGCTATATCTGAGGTTTAAGATCTTGATAAAGAGGAGGAAGAGCTGGAGGATAGCAAATCTGATATATTCTCTATGCGAGATGAAGAAAGCTGGCACCTCTGCACTGGATATTCCGGCGCCCAGGGAACCAACCACACAGCCAGGCTTCAACCACACACAGATGCTAACGACACTCCCTGGTATTATCAATCCGATTGTGGCAAGCACCATGGAAGACAGGTTCCGTTCAATATGCGCTACGTCCAAAAACTGAATTCAGTTACCGCAATATCTTGGAATGCATACAATATTTATTGCGGCAGCGCGCCTTTGTCAGTCACATGATGTGGGAACCTGTACAATTATTCAGAGATAACGAGAGAATATATTCGGAAATGAATACAGGAACATAGTGGTGGAAGCAACACGTAATCTTACCAATACCCCTGCTGAAATCCTTTTCTAACATGTTTCAGACAACCATTCCCATCAGATCTACGCTGGTCCCCGTCCTTCTCGCGTCAAATCAAACCCACCTTACAAACTTCTCAGCCGGCAAAAAACTCTTGCCTATATATATGACTATTGGCAATATAAAGTCAACTATTAGGTTGCATTCGATGAGACCGGGGTAATGGGAATGGTATGCCGCCATGGGTGCCCCCTCCGCTATCTGAATATGTATACTGGTGAGCGGGCAAGGCATGCCATCACTTTGCTGCAAGGCCTTCTCGACATCAGACCGGATATCTCAGAAATTACATTCAAAGAATGCTTGGATTCTACTCGCCCTCTTACCTACACCTCCAAAACACCTTGACAAAATACCCAACTATCCTGCCGAAGCCCAGGAATTAGACGCCCTACAGGTCACCATTCATAATAGATTCTAACAAAGAAACTAAATAACGTCAATGCTCCACGAGTGGTGTGCATATGCGGCGACCAGGGCAGGGTAGCGAGGCAAGGTTGTACCTAGGAAAGTGATTGATAGTGGGACACAGGTGGAAGAGGCGGTAGTTCTTGCAGGCCAGTCGCCGCAGGCACCGAGGGAGGCGGCGGAGGGTTAGGTCAGAGCCTATGTAGACCGCTGCTAGCTGAAGCGGTTACCGCTATGAGATTCGCCGGGCAGGAAGGGGGTGGCTAAGGCTATGGTAATAGTCGCGTGTGGAGTGAAAGTACAGTTTGCCAGATGATTCAAACGATTCAAGATAGCAGGACAGGCAAAATACAGCGTTTAGCCGCGGTCATGTCCTCCTCCGTGTTTGTCTTCAGGGCGGCCAAAATATACTAGCACATGTCTCATATTTGTAAACTTGCAGCTTGTGGTCTTATTTATTGCAGTGGAGTCTGGCTTGATTACTTGCTTCCCTACACTACAGGGTTTCCTCTATTTTGCTGCAATCGAAGACTTTGAATAACTGTACTGTTTGACAAACCTAAGCCTCTACTCTATATATATAGTACTGCGAGAGAGCACATCACTATAGCACTCCGAAAAGACAAATCTAACCGAAAATATCTAGATAATGATATTGAATGATGAATTAGTGATAGCTGGAATAGTTTATGCAGAACATAGCTACAGGACAGAACTCTGTGCGCATTTTTACAATTCAAACAGGCCATAGCATATTGTAGTATTCCCATTACTGTTACCCTCAACTTAGTCTGCCAAGCCCGACAGCAGAGAAGGCTTAAAACCAACGCACAAAAAATTCTCTCTTAGACAAACTCCAATCAACCGGCCTCACCAATATTCTAATCTCACGATATTTGTCATTAATTGCCAGAACCATTATGATGGTATGTTCAACCACACTCATTACCTCTCTGTCCCTCTTTTGCCAGTTCAAATGATGAGAAGAATCAGCAAATATATCACAGACCTGTTCTGAACACATCATGTGGATAACTTGCGTACATCTGTCTGATTTGAACTTCCCCTTCATTTATATTGATCTCCTAAGCCGTCTCCGGTTGCTGACTGTTGGTGGAAGCAAATGATTATAGGGAAATAACGCAATTTGCGATAGGTTTAGCCCTTATCAGTTGTGTCTGTGCCGCGGGTCTGCCGTGTGGTGGGTATACCCACGTTTAGCTATGCTGAGCAAAGGATGACCGTGTGGGACGGGGAGAAGGGACGGCAGATTCGTGGATGGCACGACGCGATTAGAGTACCATATTATCACCACTTCAAGCATCAAGCACGTGTTAGAGTCCACGGGACTATCCCCCTGTGCCCGTGGATCGCCGTGCTGCATGAACCATACCACATCACGATCATGCGCTCCATGCTGCATATGGGGTGTGCGATGAAAGAGGCGTTTCGATGCCTTATTTATTCATTTGTCGCCGGTGCACGGACAAAGTGATGAGCATCCCACTCATACGTTCATGGTATCGTTATAACCCGCAGGCTTTCAGCCTCGTCCGGGAGATCATAATGATGGTTGCGCATACTTCCCATCCCACGCACAATGTATACAACAGCACTATATATCCTTTCCTATTCTGTGTATGTACACATAGCCTAATTCCCCCCGGCTTCCAACTCCTGGATAACCTAGACACATTCCCAATCCCTCCTACCTCATCAGTTGAACTTTACAAACTTGATATAGTACATTATCTATTTTTTGTCTGCCTTCGGCGCCGGTATTCACTTATTCCCTCAAATCTCGAAACAATGCGATCTCCAACATATCCATGCAATAGACGCAATTACTCTTTCGTCTCCTGCATATTACTGAGGGATCAAAATTGAGCTTTTCAGCAGCCTTTTATAATCCTCATCTTCTCTTTCCTTCGAGTCTTCGAGGGGCTGTGTGGGCAGAAGAGGTTCGCTTGAGGCGTACATGCACATTCATCCTCGTGATGTGAGTGATGGGATGATCCATACTGGGATAATGGATATCAACAACGGCTTGGTGCCCAACACTGGCTGCGTATGCAAGGGTCGGGGACGGGGATTTGCGGCCTTTTTGCCAGGGCAGATACTTTATCTGCGGATCTATATACCATTTTCGTACTTCTACCTAAACATGAATCGTGAACTAAAGCGATAGTATCCTACCTGTTACTGTACACTGGAATTAGCCGTGCATGCTTTCCAGAGAATATCGAGATGTGATCGGACCCTTCTTTCTTCTGCAAGATATGCGCCTACGAAGCCAATGAGATCACAACTTACCATCTAAAGGTAGGAAGCAGCCCTACCTATCCCTACGTATTTCCCAGGCAGACTCGGCATCGTACTCTACAGAAGTGGGTTTTTGGTCGTGGATATGTGCCCGGAAACGGTGGCTAGGTAGGTAGTTAGGTAGTAGGTGCAGGCACTTTTTTTCTATCTTTGCGCGGAGAAGAAGGAGGAGAAGGAGAGCAAACAAGGGGGATTATAGGATGATATACTCTACTCTACTGCATATTAACTCTTCAACTTTAAAACCGAAACTTCGAGGGAAGAAAAAAAAAAAAGATAATTTTCTTATATTTATCGTAAATTCCATTCCACAACAACTTCCACAACAACTTTTGTGAATATTTTATCCCGTGGGAAAAAGATTATAAACTTATACAAAGATCCACATAAATATTGTTAGAGATGTGTATATACACAAATAGTACATAACCTTCTCTGTACGTTTTTTTTGCAATATAATCCAATCAGAATATAACCTAGAACTATTACATAGATACATCCATTCTCCAGTCTGCATCCCTATCTATCTATCTATCTATCTATCTATCTACTCTATTCTGGCCCCAAATCGATTCATAAAACATTTACATACATGCATACAAAACAAACAGTTGCATATCTACAGATGGGGGTACGCACACCCCACCACCGCGCGCGGGATTATCCGGCTAGCGCGGCAGTCGAGTAGCCCGTGGGGTGGGGGGAGATGGATGGATTGTCATGTATGTATATACAGCTAGGTAGCAAAGATGTACAGTACAAACCCTGGCATGTACAGTACAGTACATAGGTGCTTGATTGCTCAATCACTAAATCGGCGATGACTCGAAGCTTGGCAGTGTGGAAAACTGCTGAATAGTTACTTACTATATATCACCAGAACTAAGCTCCAATCGATCGCTAATTCTCAATGTCTGATCAAGTGCCACTCTCGACCCACCAAGTGGCCCTAGCAGAAGAGCCAACTGCTCCAGCAAAAAAAAAAAAAAAAGAGTATATAGACATTGAAAAGAGAAAGATCCTAGGACTCTATGCATATGGATTATCGCTTCAGCAGATTGCAGAACGGTCTAAGTCAGGAATTTCAAAGTTTTATCCAGCGATATGAAGAGCGAGGGGGGGACCACAGAAAACAAGCGGAGACCAAAAAAATTTACCAGAAGAAATAGCTAAACAAGATTTTGGGTACTATAGATAAAGATACCGTCACTATCAAAGTTAAACTTGATAGACTTGATTGAAGTTAATATTCATTTTCAGATTGAATGCTACGGGGTAAAAGAATAAGGAAATAAATTGTATAAAAATGACCAAAGTTGCTTCCGCTACTCGATTAGCTTAGGCTCTAAAAAAAAGATTGGACAAAAAAGCAATAGAAGAAATATATTTGGTTAAATAAGTATTCAGTTCAATGTAATGCATAAGAAGGGTCAAAATAGGTATGGAGGAAACTTAGAGGAGATAATATAAGTTAGATGCAGTTAATACTTACAAGTAAGTTAATTATTTATATATCTAATAATGATATCTAATATGTTTAGAACTAGACAAGATATATCAGTTATGATTTGAGGAGGTTTTTTAAGGTTCTACATTAGGATATCTTTAGATATTTACAGACGGAACATAATAATGCTACTAGATATTAAAGCTAAAACCAATGAGCCGGTATATAGAACAACTCATCTATTTATATCTCTAAGTTAGCAAAGATATTCTTCAAAGATAGTAATTGGATTATCATAAAACATCCAGCATGCTCTCCTAACCTTAATCCAATTGAGCATGTATGGGCTTCTATGAAGAAGCAGCTTCATAAGTATTACCCATACCTGAGGTGGACCCGATACAGTTAAGGAAGCTTTAGAAGAAGCACTGAATGCTATTTAGAAAGGGGTTCCGGAATCTCTTTTATACTCACTTTGGACTTCTATGCCCCGCCGTGTTGCAAAGCTTAAAGTTGGCACACTAAATACTAGATTTCTCTTATTCTTCGACCTTTCCTATAGCTGGCGGGCACTGTCTCCGCTGTATTTATTAATTTATGTTTCTCACAATGACTTGTCTTGGACATCGGCTAATCTAAATCAAGCGCCCGCATGCATGGCCCGCTTTATGCACCGTACGTACTGTACATCTTTGCCACCTAGCTGTATGTATGTATATGTATGTATATACTGAGGTACTGTATATATAAATATTCTGTACCTACTTAAGTACAGTATGTATATACCTACTGTACATACTGTACATGCGGCAGGGCGGGTGGCAGTGCGGGGCAGCCTCGTACTGTATTTCAGAACCTTCGCACATGCAGCACTGGGAAAATTATTCTAGATTAACCTCCCCCATAGCCCCCCCCGCAACATTCCAACGATCTACAGCAAGTAGATTATGTATGTACCACACAAGGTCAACCCGCCGGCCCCTGCCTGCCCCACCCCACCCAAAGTACTGTACAGTACCCTGTAGGCCTGCAACCCCACGATACATACAAGACATCACCGCATCCAATGACGGCCCGTTAGTGACCTCATACTACCTGACTCCCCCGGTGAGGCTCTACATATGAAACTTCTCCCGTGCCGTGGATTGCGTAATTCTGTACAGGGAGTACATTATATGCACTAGATGGACTCTGGTCAGCCGGGATCAACATCACTGCAGGCTCAGAGCCAACGGCTCAAGACCTCATTCACTTTGAGCTCATATCACAACTCACAAGCTGTCCTTCACTATGATTTCTTTTGATTTTGATAACCAAGGCATATTCGTACGCATGTAAGTCTGTATGTATACAGTACTGGTACACTGGACTGCGCAACAGCAGGTTATCCATACCATAGCAAAGTAAACGATATACAGTACAACAGCACACACCAATACTGCACCCAAGAAGGCACATCAATTCAACCCAACTGATAACGTTCTGTCATGCGCCTCATTTCCCCCACCCATAGTTGCCAAACGGAAACTGTGTCATCCGCCAAACAAATTGGCGCTGCAACGCAACCGAGGTAAAAAAAGGAAATAGCAATGCCGAGGAATACGAAAAAGGAAATATAAAAACGCCCCTTCCCCCAAAGTTACTAGTGGAGAATAAACAAAGCTTGCCTAATGGAATCTGAGCCAATCCCAGGGAGCCCAAAACGCTGTCGATGGTATGAATACTCAGAAAAGGAATAGACCAAAAAAAGAGGGAAAAAAAAAGAATATATTACAGCAACGCGCACAATGGCTGAAATAATATTCTGTCTCAGTGTGTCGTGTGAGGTTGGATTTGCAGCTGACAGTGAGCGGTGATCAGCCGGACGTAACTGCTGTCTCGCATAAATAATTTAGGCGGAGACACCAGGCATCCTTCCCAGAAGACCCTCAGTTGCTTCCTTGGCCTCACGCCTGATCTTTGCCTTGAAGGCCTCAAAGACAGCCTGATCGTCAAGGGCCTGCTTCATCTCAGAGCTGTGCTCTTGCCAAAGACGGTTCCATTCCCTGTCTGTATGGAAAGTTAAATCTCAACCCTAATAATAAACATGAATGTCCATGGGGTAGCTTACTGAAAACCTTGCTCCTTTTACAAGTGGCTTTTTCACAGAATCCAGAATCCACCACTCGTCTGACTTCTGGCTCGGAGCTGCCTTGGCTGTCGACCGAAGGTGCAGGAGAGACGGACCTTGCTAGAATACCAGTATAGGACGTGCTATTGTGGTGCGTTGAGTAGGTCGGAGACCAGGAAACAACGTCACCGTAGAAGGCGAATGGTGCGTCCGATGGAGTTTCTTGTACAGTGCAGCCGCATTGAACGTAGTGGATCTCGGTGATAGCTGAGTTGACAGATGGAGCTGGAAGGTCCTCTGGCCAGTAGCCGGTACCGTTGTTAGAATTAACCCTAGTAAGCGTCATTGTAGTTGGAGTTGGTAATAGGTATAAGGTATCCGCTTTCGAGTAGAGAACGAATCCTGTGGAACTTGTATATGGTTGACAATATATGTCTAAATTCGATAGAGCTCGAGAAGGGGACTCGAGTGGGTCTATATACTGTTCGACAGGCAGAAAATTCTAGGTCTGCCGTAACCTGTGACGAGTCTTCGGGAATTGTTGGCAGGGTGGCCGGGTTAATTAACGGCTGCTTGCGGGCACCAAGGAGGTATGACTCTATGTATCCTTCTATGGATGAGAGGGTGGGATGATTCAAAAGAAAAAAAAAAAACAATATACACTGCAGTTGTATGGTATGGTGGGAACAATAAAGCTGCAAACTAAAATAAAAGCAAGCCCACGATATGTCGAAGAATAGATAGCGAGGGAATTGACGGGAGAGAAGAGCGAGGATGGGTGTATGAGGTGGTGGGATGCTTCTAGGGTCTTTAAATCCTGCTGCCTTTCGAGCCCCAGGGCTGTCGATATCGACGACCCCGTATTCGGTGCCAGCGGTATGCCTGTTGCCCAGCGGAACTCCTGACCAAAGCCCGAGCGGGCCCATCAAGAGATTTCGAAATTTCAAGGGATCTTCATTAGTAACCTGGGCGCAGCTTGCTTGCTTCTTGGCAGATCGGACCCTTTCGACTCCTTTGCCGGCTCGTCTGGCCACAGTGCACATTTGGCTTAGATAGCCAGGGAGCCTGTACATTTACCCCGAAGTAGTTGCCCTGGAGCCTACCTAGCCGAGGTGGCGGCAAAGACATTTGCAAGGAAGATGGCGTGGTGGGGTGCAGTGGAGGGATATTATACAAAGTATTAAAATGTACCGTCGTACGCGGAAGCACGCTGAGTTCCAGAACCAATGGCTGACGCCGCGAACGTCGGCGTCGATCCTAAGGTTCTGTGTCAGCATCCTACAGGTTGTGGAGTTTATCTAAGATCAGCACTCGTGATCAGCAAAGCCCGACGTCGTCCTAGACGTTGACAGACGTCGACATAGACGCCGATCACTTCAAGGCCCGGTGTGGATTCAGGTTTCGCAGTGCCGCCAGACCGTCGAGGTACCCTCTCAACTAGCCTCGCAACGACGCTTGCGTTACGAGTTTCCTTCTGTTACGATAGCTGTGGATTTCTCCTATATCAGGACCTTTCCACATTTCCAATTTCACATGCCTACCAACATTCTGTCGTCCTCACTTATGAGATCTACCCTTGTAGCCCCGATGTTGTTTTAACTTCAAGATCAACCTGTCAGTTGCCTGCAGGTGGTCTACCGCGAACTATCCTTCCAAGTGTGCGGCTGTTACAAGGACGTAATGCGCGGATGCATTCACCATGCGCGTTGCAAATCTGGTGCATTACATGGCACATGAGACTATGCATGGCATGTTGCCGGCGGAAGAACGCACCGCTGCCTAAGTACCTAGGAAGTACCGTACAGCTCTCCTGTTATATACCGGCACATAGTTACGAGGGAAGGTGACCCAACACGAGGCCTTGTGGCCAGTTGAATATCCCTCACCACTTATCCCCATACGCTAGTATTGTACTGCAATAACGTGAGAATTCTGGTACATAATTGAAACAAACATTTTCATCGCCGTAACGTTCGTAGCCATTGTAATACTGCATCATGTCAATTTACTGTACCGAATGTAACATCGAAATCTTCCTGAAGCTCAACTGAGTTCACTTCCACCCCATCGACACCTGGCACAGTTGGCAAGGGTTGCTGATCGTCAGGGCCCCAAAGATGTTAGGGTTGCAGGGGTGAGTAAAGAAGGATACGATAGTAAAAGGGGGTAGATTCAAACGATCGATCTTGAAGGTGGATTGTGCCTCCTGGTGGACAAGAAAATGCCAGGATTCGAAGATTTGATAATCAGCATCGATAGCGGATCTGGATTGTCGCCTGTTGAATTTTCATGGTTGTATATATATGAAAAAAACATAAAATGTGGAGGAAGAAAAGGAAGCCGTTCTGCTAGGCAAATGATTGATATATTGAGGATGTCTGCTAACTTCCACTCCCAGTCCACTCCCAGCAATGCCGATCCACCTTGAAGCTTCGCAGCACCAACGCGAAGATCTTATCACTTTTGGTTTTCCCTAATCTTCAACACTATACAACTTTAATCCGAGCGACCGGCCATGATCTGAAGACTTTAATTCCGGATGCAGTTAACACTAGTCCACCCTAATAAGGTATATCACATTCGCCCACCCCTGGCCTGCCTAGTCAATACATGAACTATTGCCGAAGTGTGGGGAAAGCTTGCTTGCAGGTGGGTGGGCTTGTAAGGATGATCGGGGGGGACCCCACGTTTACGGCGGCTTCACACTGGCGGAGCTGACATGATGCAGAAGGCAGATGAGGATCCTATGCAGATGAAGTCTGAATTCCAATCGAGGCTTCCACTGGGCGGGAAGTGGTGACCACAGTTGGAGAAGAAGGTACAGATTATACGTCATGCCGCGGGGGTTTGATCTCATAAGCTGCGCTTTCTCATTCATTATGGTGACGTATTTCCAATACTCCGAACGCACATCAGTGAGGCTTTATTACAATCCATTTTCGTTGCGTATTGGCCTTTACAATTTGTTGGTGGGTGGTGGTCTGGGTGGGCTGATTGTGGGGGAAGGACAGATCAAAATGTTGTAGGAACAAACAAAATTTATTCCTTCTTGGCGCCAAGATACATGATTGAAAGGGAGGGAACAAAAAGCGAAGCTTTTTTTCCCTTCGAAAGGCCACCAAAGAAACATGTCCCGATTTTTCAGCGAAAGATCGGCACCGCTTTGAGTAGCGGCCTTAAGTTGGCCCGTAGAGGGAGTGTATCTCAGTATCAATAAGGTATAAATCTTTGGCTGGAATCAAATGGAAATTGTCCAAATAGAAAGGGGGAAACTAATCTTAGTGGTTGGATATCTCTAATCTTTGGTCCTCGAAAGAGACATAAAAATGTCGCAGCCTCCCAGCACAACGGTGCTGTCCAGCCTCTAAATTGGGATACCTTCTTACTGGATATCTTACAAGATAGGATTATTCTAGATTTCTAACGACGTACTTTCTATACATACTCCTGGTTGTAAATGGGTACTAGTCAGAACCCAATCTCTCAGCATCCCTATCTTCACTCCTAATTTTAGTCCACACCCCACTCAGGGTAACTCCCTTCCCCTGCATCTAGTACATCCTCTTAGCAACCCTCTCTTTTCCTATCCTCACTCCTAGTTTTTAGTTCACATACCAGGTCCCTTCGTCCACCCTCCTCCACTAATCAGCATTACCATGGGATAGGGGCAGATATGGCCAAGAAACACCACCATTGAACCCACCTCGAGAGAAAGCACAAGAGGAGGAGAACGAGGAGAAGGACCCTCTTTCTCCCCCCTTCCTCGTCTTCTCCTCTGCCTGCCTCTCTCTCGCAGTCGTCGCTCCCATGCGGGGACTGCGGGGGTTTACCCCATCTCCCTTCCCCTCCCAAGGCGTTGTATCTTCATCTCCCCCCTGCCAGGAGACGAGAGCCTCGGAAACGCAAAAAAAAATCTCTTGGCTCATCAGCCGATAGCTGTGGCTGGGGCTGGGCATTGGTAGCGGCTGCCGGGGCAATTGTTGGAGATATGAGATGTCTTAAGGTTCTTGCGCCCGCAAGGTACATGTGCCAATGCTGTTGCCACTTGTCCGGGTTTTCTAGGTAAGCGATGGCCGGGGTTGGGGTGGAGTTGGGCGGATGGCTATGGTTAATATTGTGAGGTATCCCAATTTCTGAAGATTGGTTTTCGGATGATAGTGAGATGGATAGATGGGATGGGAATGTTAGTAACGCAGGAATTTCTAACTGATGAGATAGTAGTACTTGAAATACACTTCTGTATGAGAAACCCTAACAAGCGAGAACTTGTTCATTCTGGGTTCAGGGTAAGGCAGGCGGGAAAGTACTTCAATTTTTATGCACCAGCTAAGTAAGTAGTAATACAGGGAGTCCAAACCTATAAAGTGAACAAAGTGACAATGATACAAACAGAAAAATGCACCACACTTCTTCAGGAAATCTAGCCCGTCTCCTCACTCTCATGGACATCCTATAGTCCCCCCCGCGTTAGCCTCCTCCCCAGCCTCTACAGAATAGGTTACACTCACCGCCATATTTAGCACCTCCACCACCCCCTTCCCTTTCATTTCTGTCCCCGCCAAATCCCCCATCACCTTATACTTTCCTGGCTCCACAAACCCAATACACTCCCACTCCCCTACTGTCCCCCCTACCTCCTCCACCTTCTCAAACAAATCTTGTACAGCCGCTTTACACTTCTTCACCGCGGCACCGTTCACCCCAGGGGCGTTGTTCGGGAGTAACACCCTAATTTGCATTGTGCTCGTGCGATCGGGATAGGCTGATAGTAGACTAGAGCTTTAGCTGGGCGGGATGACGTGACACCGTGCCATATCGGAATATTATTCGCCGTGCTACCCTCGCCTGCAGATCCGTCTTTCTGTTGTTGGCGTAACTTCTCCCCCTTTTCCCTCAACTCTCCCAACGCCTTCTCAATCATGCTCCCCGTATATACCCTCTTCGTCGTCGGGTCCACGCACTGCCCTGCCACAATCGCAACCACCTCATTATTCAGCTTCTCCAGCTGCGCCTCCCTCTCCTTCTCCCCACCTGAAGCTCCCCCTTCATCAAGATCTCCAGTATAATCTCGTCATTGGTCTTCCCTGGAAACGCTTTTTGCAGATCGGCAATGGGCGCAACAGCGCCCTTGGAGACGTTGAGGAAGATCTGGGGGATTTGGAGCACCTTGTTTTTGTAGCAGGCGAGCTCGAACCTTTTTTTTTGCCGCTTGACACGTACGATGGAGACGTTGGTGAGTTTGATTTGGTTGGAGGGCTGCAGTGCGCAGGAAGAGCGGGGGGTTAGCTGGGGATAGAGGAGGGGTGGCTACGGAGGCAGAAGGTGGGGCGTACTTGGTTTATGTTGACCATTCTCTGATAGCTTCCGCTAGATCGTGGGGTAGGGCTGTGTCACGGACTATGCCGCGGATTATCACATGCGTAAACTATGTCACGAATTATCACCTGCGTCGCAGGTGACAAAAGTGTTGAGTATCACAGGGCAAAGATAATTGTATATAAACGAGATCATAGTCCCTATTTCTCTGTTTCTGCTTCCTCACGCAACGTCTTGTATTCTAGCTCGCAATACAGGTTGCCTTCTCGTCTACATCTTCGTCCACGACCACGATTCTTGTCCACGTCTAAGCTATTGTCTTCGTCTCTACGTGCGCTCCCTAGAGTTACGTTCACGGTCCATTGTCACTGTGTGTCCCCGCCGTAACAGGCTGATGCTAGTTGTCTGTATTCGTTGATTTTGGGCAGCCGCAATAAAATCAATTTCGCCCGCTGGACGCCAATATTGTTTATTTCTCAAGTGACGTCTGGAGAGCTTTAGGGTGTGCAACGTGGGAGTATATCCTATATCGCAATTGCGCGATGTATGTAAACAGGAGAACGTTTGCCGGGCGGAGCATGTGACCGAGGAAAAGAGGAAACGATATCTACCTAAAATGTTTGGAATGCCCGCATGAGAACAGCAAAAGGGATCATTCATCTTCCATGGCTTTTGAGTACTCCCTTGCTGGATGAGTTGGGGGAAGTAATTTAGTTTTTTGGTGGGATATGCTATACCTTTCTGGTGAGGGGAGATGGTGTTGGATGAGCGGAAGGGGATGGGTGGGGGAAGGACGTTTTGTCTGCAACTGGAATGGGAATATGGAGAGAGATAGGCATGGTTCTAGAGAGGGGGTTCTGGCTCTTGGCCAAAGCCGTAGAACTAACTAGACGATGATTGTTCGTTGGGCGTTAACGTGCCACAGGATCTATGTTACTTTTATATCTGAGTGTCATGGGAAACAGAGTCACTTTGACATTGTTGAAGTAACTTCAGATTCCATTCTCGAATTAGTTCTACTAGCATACATGTACGAAACCCAGATAACAACACGTGGTGCATAGTCCAACTATCATAAGAATTGTTGGGTTAACTACAACCAGATATGTTCAGAGTTACCCTCAACTAGCTTTCCTATGGTCTCCAAAATATTCATCGCTTATGGACATCCTGCAAGATTCTCACCACACCCCTGAAATTTTCTGCAGCTCAACAGTCAATCAAGCAAAAAGGGGAATAAATGCAAAAAGAAACTTTTCCCCCTCTCCATTCGTAATCTCCGCATCAATGAGCAACCTTTTCCACATTCCTCAAACTACTTCCTATAATATATCTAGGCTGAGCTATTAGCCATGTTTTCTGCCTTCTCAGTCAATCCATTGATAATGATCTGGACCTTGTTTGGCATTAGTCCCTAAGGCGGCTGGGGTGCAGAGTTCTCCATTGGCAGACTTGACCGCGAACGGCGTTGGACTTGCGGGGCGGGACGAAACTAGCTATTTCGGCGCGAGGATACTGTATAAGCAAAAAAAAGTTGTCTCAAGTAATTTAGGCTGGAATACTTACCGACGACGCTGCGGACACCATAGCAATTAAACTCGCCTGTGCTGTGTCCTCATGGATACCCACTCCCCACACTGACTTGTCACCACTCACACACTCGATGAAGGTAGCAGCCTTTGTGTCTCGCCCAGAACCGATGGCGTGTTCCTTGTAGTCCCTGACATCAAGATCCACACCAATAGTCTTGAGAGCGCTAGCAAGGGAGGAGATGGGACCATTTCCAGTACCCTTGATACTGCGTTCCCGACCGTCCATCTCGATAATACCAACAAATGTTCTTCGGGCATTAGCACTTTGCTTTCCAAGACCGACTGGAGACATAGATCTGTCTGTAGAGAATTCGTAATCGACAAGGGTGATACGCGGCTTGCTGTCTGCAGTAAGGAAGTACTCCTTCTCGAAAAGGTGTTGAATTTCTCTTGGCTTAAGCTCCCTGTTAAGTGCCTCTGTCTCGGCTTGGACCACTTTACTAAATGCGATTTGAAGTCCGCGGGGCAAATCAAGATCCAAAGCACGCTGGATGACCCACGCAACACCGCCCTTTCCACTCTGGCTGTTGACTCGGATGACAGCTTCGTATGTTCGTCCAATATCGGCAGGGTCAAGAGGAAGGTAGGGTATAATCCATCTGTCATCATCAGCACAACCTTGATCCTTGCGGGTTTGGAAGCCCTTCTTAATAGCATCTTGATGAGAGCCAGAGAAGGCACACACGACCAGTTGACCTCCATATGGTGCTCTTGGATTGACTGGAATCTTGGTGGACACCTCCACGAGGTCAATGACCGAATTAAGGTCAGAGAAGTCGATATTGGGTGTGATACCTTGTGTGTAAAGGTTGAGGGCTAGAGTGACTAAATCAACATTCCCGGTACGCTCGCCATTTCCGAATAAGCATCCTTCCACTCGGTCTGCACCAGCCATCTGAGCAAGTTCTGCCGCTGCAACAGCGCAGCCTCGGTCATTGTGAGGGTGCAGAGACACACAAATCTTTTCCCTCTCTGAAATGTTTGTGCAAAAGTACTCAATCTGGTCCGCATAGATGTTTGGAGTTGACATTTCGACTGTGGCGGGAAGGTTGAAGATAATTGGGTTCTCGACAGATGGTTCCCACGCCTCCTTGACAGCTTCACAGATCCTGATCACAAACTCCGGGGAAGTATCGGAGAATGTTTCCGGGGAAAATTCGTAAGCCCATTCTGTATCCTGAGCATCTGGGTTGTCCTTTGTGAGAGATCGAGCTAATTTCGTGCACTTGACTGCCAATTCGAGGGACTGTTCCTCAGTCATGCCAAATATTATTCTCCTAAAGCATTCGCTTGTGGCAAGGTACAAGTGAAGAATAGCCCTCTTCGCACCCTTGAGAGATTCAACCGTCCGTTTAATGAGGTCCTCTCGGCAAGGTGAGAGTACTTGAAGCCATACATCATCCGGCACCGTACCAGGTGTCTCGATTAAACGTCTAGTGAAGTCGAAATCTGTAAGCGATGACGAAGGAAATGAAACTTCAATTTCCTTATAGCCAAGCTCGACCAGTTTCTTGAAGAACGTCCATTTTTGTTCGCCATCCTGCAAATTTGTTGGTCAGCAAGTTATCTGCCAAACTACAGGTCAATACAAGTACTGGAAATACTCACCATAGGATCGACTAAGCTCTGGTTTCCATCTCGCAGATCTGTAGAGAGCCATCGTGGAGCTTTCGTGATTGTTCGATTTGGCCATTTCCTGTTTGGCAGATGTATAGGCGAAAACGCCTTGTACTTTTTCGATGGATCCTTGAGCCTGTTGATTGCCTCACATCAGTACAGTCCATTCTTGTGAACAGAAATGAGTCATTGTACTGTGGATTGAGCTTACATAGGCATTTTGAAGATAGGTGAATGAACGTTCTGTATTCTCTTGTGGATTTGCTCGTTGTTAGTCTTTATTGTAACTCATGCTAACAGGGGTTATAACAGATTTTTGTGCTTAAATGAAGCTTTCGGCTGCCAAGAAAAGTTGCTTGACTCATTCAAGTGTTCACAATTGGCGAATGAACTAACTCGTTCGATCTCTGAAGCTGCTTTCTACCTGTTAAACGTGCCGAGATAACTGCCTAGCTTCAGGACAATTGTAGCTACTATCGATACATCATGCCTTCCTAGCTTTGAATTCCAGTTGCTGAATGAGGCCAATTATACGACCTTTCTATGCATTGTGAGAACATATCAAGTCCCAGGTCTTGTTCAACTTGGGCCATGCGCGAGTATGGGTTGGATTCCAGGCGAGTATCCTGCTGCAAAGCTCAGTACGGTTGATAGTCGAAAAAGCATGACCAGATTTCCCTCATGTTACACATGTATAATCTTTCATGATTCACAGATTACCATATATATGAGACAATTCCGTATTAGGACCTGCCAGTGGGCTCAAAAGACAGAGTAGGACCCCATGTGAATGATACCTAGGAGCCCCAGCAAACTCAGACTACCAATGCGGTACCAATGGTGGCTTCCAGTTTCGTGGATAGGTCTGCTTTGCAAGCACCAACATCTGTGAATCCATACCGAGGAAACACTGGAAAATATACACCAATGTTAGTACTAACAGGAGTTATGTACGCTGAGTGCTAGTATTATGCAACTTAGGTGAAGCAAATTAAGGGTAGAGAAACCATCATTCCAGTTAGCCTCGAACCCACGCATTCCAGTATCAGCTCGAAAAGCCGCAGAACTTCAGCCCGCACTCGCTCTGCGTATATTGGCGAGTGACAAAGGCTCATACTCACACCCCACATTTTGCTTTCGCAGAAACGTGAGTCAATGAAGCCACAAACGGCCTGGAGACTCCAAGCCTTACCACCACCCCCAAACCTCAGTTTACCTGTCCAGAGAAAGCTAGGTATTTTAGGTGCAGCGGGGAAATGCATCATTGAATTTATAGAGATTCGAAGCCGTCCAACCGGATGCCAGAGCAGCGCCGAATCGGGTGTTAACACTGCAGGAACCGCTAGGATGTAGTTGTTCCCAGTTCAGTGGAGGCGTTCGAGTAAATCCACAGAGTTCCAGGCTCTGATAAGATATATGAGGTAGTGCTATTCCTTTCCCTCTCCCTTCAGGATATCTAAACCTCCAGCTTCCCCCTAGCATTGATTTAAACGAGGCGGCCAATTTGCTGTTTGTGCATCCCAAAAGAATTTATTCGCAGTGGAGACTCCTAGGTACCGCAAGGTGAGATCCCGCATGTTAGAATCGAAATTAATGCAGAGTCGATGGTTGCGAGAAGGGCTTTTTCTGGAAATTGACGACGCAAGATCGACACGAAAGGGAATAGGCCTCCAGCACAGTAGGCAGGAGTTGCAAGGTAAAGTCGCTCATAACATTTCTGGTGGGGGAAAATCAGTGTTAAGGTAGTTTTCGAGAGGCTTCGAAGTCGGGACCTCAGGGCATTTGTGTTTTCCGGATCCTCATTTTGATGATTAGGAATTCGCAACTTGGTCTGCTACACCACAGCTACTAGTAGGGTTTTGGAGATAAACTGTCCACGCCACCACTTCTTCGAATTTATCAGCAGTGATGCCGCAAAATCCACTTAAAACTCCCAACAACAAAAACAACAAAAACAACAACAACAGAGCTTTGCAGATGTCTCTATAACCATACACCAATTGTTGAATACATGTCGACTCGATGAAATTTGTACGTCCTCTGCTTAATGTAGAGTACGTGCACCTTGCCTCGCCACTCCGCCGTGGACACCTTTCGATTCCACCTACCTCGCAGCGTTCCCTGACCCGCCATACAGTTCGAGGGATTGGACAATGGTTTCTTTTTTGAAGCCCCCTAAATGTCCATGGATAACGACTGGCTTCCGTCGTTTGCAGCGTGTCGCTGCAGAACGGGCCCGAGGAAGGGATCTCCTCCTTTAGCTTGCCGATGCATCCTATTCCCCATCTTCGCTTTGTGACACGTTCTCTGGCATCGATCGGTATGGGAACATCAACTAATCTCATGCCTGAGATTAAGTGCCTATGTACCCATCTTTTCAAATGAGAATTCTGAGATGTAGGAGATCTTGGACCCACCGTTGCTGTGTTGCAATTATTGGTTTCCAGTGTGTCTTTCGATCAACTAGCACTTCTATGGCACTGTGCTGTTAGTTGTTCTTGACCTTGCACCACTGAGTTGGGACCTTCTATATTTATGGACTTTGTTGCAGCATTCAAGGGGTCGTTTGTCATGCACTCAGAACCGGCCTGCTTCCCATTTATATTCCTGTCCGGAACTTTACATACATGGGGGGCTGTCTCTAAGAAGTTTTCATGTGGGACATCTTCTATCGCTGGCTTGGTACACAGTGACATACATGAACGAATTAGATGACGAAGGGTGGGCTACATTCAATCTCCTCGACACTTCGGGGGCGAGTCAGAGGGTTAGGTCGACTCAACGTGGCATACCTCACTCAAACCTAGGGGCAAACTTGAGCGAGGCAGTTACCACTTGCAGAACCACGACATCCAGACCCTGACACATAGTTTTCTACCAACAAGATAGCTAGTCTGGCTGCACAAGCCCCTCCGTAGCAAGATAGCTTGGTGGGGTTGACTCAATTCTAAACCGTTTGCCAAAGACCACCAGCACTTTAATCAGCCCAACTCTGTTTGGCATATGAAGTTGCAAATCATGCATGTTCTGTTTGGTTACATGAATTGAGACAAGAATGGTAACCCGTTTGAGGGATGCCTCGGTTCTCTTATCGTTATCGGTGTTATGACAGGAACCCATTAAAACTCTCCTTACAATCGATTGGCTAGGAACCCTGGTTTGGAGAGGCAGGGCAAATCGACACGTTGACTGACAAGCTCGCCCCGCCCCTTGATTGGATACAAGCATGCACATAGCATATTATGTCTGCTCAGAGAACATTGCATATGTTCAGGACATAAGCAAAGGCATTAAGGTATGTACATCAAATATATATATATATAACAACCAGAAGGGGAATACCAATCACAACAGACGCAATCATCTCACCCAGATGAGCTACCGAATGTAGCTCTTGCAAACTGTTGTGGATCCCTCAAGCTTTTGGTTTGTTGTCGACCAGAAAACCACGAGTTGAAACAATTTTTGAGCATGGATTGGTGCTACACACCCCACTCTGTTGCAATGTCGCAAAGGGAGTGGCTTCGACTGGGACACCATGCAGGGCCAGCAAATGTTACTTTGCCCCTGACACTGCGCTTACACATGTACCACACTTGACCGCATCGCGTTGGCATCTACGTTATTTAAGTTCATTTATTTTTTTGTATCGCTGGCAAGCATACCGCGTTAACGTTGACAAGCATTGCAGATGCAATACAGCACAACATGAGTGATAACTCCTCCAGATTTTCTACTCTTGAGGCACAGGATGTTATTGGCCTACCCCAATAGTTTGCAGAATTACCCGCTGTCACTGTCTATACTGCTACATTCTCACAGGTCGCTTTGTTATGTGTGGGAGCCATGAGCGGAAGAGTGAGGACCGGCAAGCCGTAGGAGTACGGGAAGAGGATTTGTGGATGGAGCTACCATCATGGAACTCTGGGATTGGATGATACTCTTGGAGGATTTCAATATAAAATTCAAATCCACCTCTGCCTCATACCAATTTGTTTTCTGTTTACCACCAGTTGTTTCCGAACACATAAACTTATCCCACTTGAACTATCAGCGATCATCCAACAACGCTCCCTCTCGCATCGTGGTTCCTGTGGTGCCACCCTCCGGAGAAGACAAACCTTTCTTCCTTGACTCAAACAGCCGGCGCACGACAGCTCCACGAAGCATTTTTTGCCAACACCCAGGTCAGCTGCAGCAGGCTCGGCTATACCTCATCCTCATCGATAGACTGGATCGGATCACATATTAAGTCTGCTTGGCTACATCTCCTCCTGGTCCTCATCTCGTCTCTTCCACATAGAAGCAGCAATCCTCAAAATTCAGCAAACGATGTCCTTTCGAACGACCACTATGTTGATTTATCTTATTTCCATGTGCTTCCTCTTTGCATTACATGTTAGTGCACATATGGCGATGAGTGAGCCACCACCAATCAACTACAAAACTAGTCCATACTACGATGAGTCAAAGGCAGACTTTGACTATACGGCACCGCTGTCTTCGTCAGGGTCCAACTATCCCTGCAGGGGCATGCTGAAGCATCTCGGGACTGCTGTAGCACAATCTGTGCGGACGTACTCGCCTGGTGGCACCTATGAGCTGAAGTGGGTGACAACTTATTTCCATACTCGCCATTCTAATCGACTCTATGCACATGCTACACATGCTATTATCCAATGATCTTAGGCGCTAATATGAAATATGCAGGTTTGATGGCTCAGCGACTCACGCAGGCGGTTCTTGCCAAGTTGCGCTCTCCTACGACCGAGGGATAACTTGGAAAGCATTCAAATCGTTCATTGGGGGCTGTGTTGGAATCCAGCCTGGTGGAAGCCAGGCGTTCCAATTCACAATCCCGAGCGATGCACCTCAAGGGGAAGCACTCTTTGGATGGTAAGCTTCACCCATATTGCGCAGCTCCAACGAGTATAAATAGCTAATCATCACATGACAGGACCTGGTTCAATAACCAGGGAAACCGGGAAATGTACATGAACTGTGCAGTAGTCACCATTGGGGACTCAAAGAAGCTTGCCAAGAGAAACCTCAGTGGTCCGGACATGTTCATTGCAAACATAGGAAATGGATGCTCAACCCCAGCTGGGACAGACGTCGTCTTTCCCGATCCCGGTTCCGACGTCCAATACGGCGGGAACGCTGCGAACCAAGCAGCTCCGATTGGCAACTGTGGAAAGGTTGTATACACTCCACCGCCTACCAACACTGGTGGGAATACTGGCAATACAGGTAATCTTCCTCCCCCAAAAGCTGTTTCCACGGGTACCCGTCGAGAGTCTCCAAAATATACTTTTCCATTTACTACCATTGATACCCTTCCTGAACCTACTCCTGATATCCCTGCAGATATGCCAGATACCCCTAACGTGGAGAATCCTCCTTCCACATCAATTTACCGTAACCTTCCACCACTTGTCACTAACATTGGTGGGAATAATCAAGGTGGAACGGATACTCCCACTACTAACAGCGGCGGCAACGATCTTTCAACTCCTACAAGCACCTACATCAATACCTCGCCCACGGGTAGACCTAACGAGGGACTTGTGGGTGGTAATGAGGGGTTGAGCAAAGATTGCGCCTACTGGAAGAGCCAGGGGTACACATGCAGTGGGGCAGCGAGGATCTTGGGGCTAGGGCGTGAGGATTGGTGGCAGACAATGGTGCCGATGGTTGCCATGGGAGTGTTTGGGGGAGTATTTTGGTAATTGTGACTTGTCTTTTTCATGCATTGGGTTGCGGGTGATGTTTCACGATCTATTTTATCTTTTCAACTGGTGTTTGGGGGCTTTCTTACTTTCTTATATGGGGCATACCATCTGCATTATATATATGGGTGCATGGGGAGATATCTTAGTGTGTTGGATGTGGAAATTCTTAGATATGGACGTGTATAGAGCGACATGTGCATGGCCACGGTCATTGGAGTGGATGGGATTAGGAGGGAATTGGAGGTCACTATCTGTGATGAATGGTTGATGAGGTATAACATTGGTAGATAGATCTAGAGGGCTATAGATTTTGGGCAAAGAACGGGACGCAGGACGCAGGTACATAAAATGAGATTCAGCATTGGGTGGCTTCACACTACACGCATACATTCAATCGCGCGAATTGGACCCTTCAGATACATTAGTTGACCTCCAGTGTCGCTACTCCAGAATACGAGGATGAAAACATCTCTCCCCGGATTTTTGCTTTCGAAGTCGACCCTGCCGTGCAGATAAAGAATACTAGGGGATATCTGCAGATTGCCATTGCCACTTAAGCTTAATTTGAGTTCGACGTGCAGACTTCCAAAAGTGGAAAGTACTGCCATTCTTTGGTTGCGCGTTGGGGGAGCTTGGCGTGGGGAAAGCTGGGGTAAACAAGCTTGCTGGTGGGTTGTAGGTACGTGGGCGAAAGAATTTACACATCCCCCTGCAGAGATGAGACATCCAGCGGCAGTGAGAAATGCGTGGACCCTTCAGCCTCTCTATGAGAAGCTGTGCCAACCACAGTGCCGGTATAGGGAGGCTGGCATTCTTCACATGTATCCGTATATACATTCACCAGATCAAAGGCTGAGCAGTTGTCACCTAGCTACATGAGATCCCCATATACTTGTAGCACGTACTGAAGTAATAAAGCCGGTACCTGCCCAATTCCTTCCTCAACTCGAGGACATGTATATACAATACTATGGCCAGAGGAATGTGGTAGAGAGGATATCTGATAAAATGAGAGATTTCTTAGTCGTACACGCAGTATTGTGCCAGAGTGGGTATGTACCCATATTTTCCAAGCACGAGATTAAGACGGAGATAAATCTTCCCTGGGATTGGATTAAAGATAACTCAGAAACACAGAAAAAGATAAAAAAAGAGCTCATGGAAGGAAAACAAGTCTTTGCATCTAGGGATATAGGTCTTACCCTGACGTTTCACAACGCTGCATATGCGGGCTTGGGACCTGAGGATGCGTTGCTGGGTCGTGGGGCCTACTGGTAGGTACCTCAACTGCCCACCATAACCTGACCCTGAAGGCCAGAACCCTTTCGAACCATATCTGCATATGCCATATGGCAGGCTCCGTTTCTAGAAACATTCCACGCGCCCGAGTACGCGCGTGAAGTGGTCTGACACATGCATCTATCTGCAAATATCCCATCGGTAGTAGCGATAGACTGAAGCTGAGTACCTGCATGGGGAGATATTAATCAATTGATATAAATGTTATACTTATATTACAATGCGTTGGGTATGGCTGGGCTGCATGAGGCCTGTTGATTGGTGCCAACGAATTGAAGGTACCGACATAACGGATATGTGATATGAATAAATAAAGGACGAAAGTGGATATGAAGTGTACTATTACGTTAACTTTACGTCGAGAGTCACTTGAGAAGTGAATATGCGTCTTTATACGTAGCCTTGGTTTGGTGTAGACGAGCATACCATACTGTACCATGACCAGTGCCCAAACTCAATAAAATTTATCTCCAATAAGAAGTGCGCAGCCAAGGTAAAGGGAATTCAGAGAACACCTAAGGAGGGGAGCTTCTAAAGCTGGTCTTATGGGATTATCATGGCCATGTAAAAGAAAATATAGAGATCATCAGCGGCGGACGGCACCGTATAATTCCCTTTGCGGGGAGCTACAGGAACATTTTGGAAGCGCCTGGAACGGGGTGAGATGGTGTGAGAGGGATGGAGGGAGGAACGGGGCAACCTGCACGACATGATTCCATGCAAACGGTATGGCAGCCATGTTGGGATAAAAGTCTAGTATGTTTCTACTATAAGGCGTCACCTGACGCAGTACAGGATAAGTGACGATACCAGTGGAGTGGGAATTTCTGCTGGTATGGTTTTAGCCTGTTCAGATGCGATCAGCGCTGTGTATAGATGTAGACACTTTTCCCCTGACTCCCTTTACACCTCCAGTGCCTAAGCGCCCCAAATATAATCACAGCCACTATGTAGCTATAACTACCAAGAATCCATTCTAGAAGCCAAACTTCCATGGCCATAGCCGAACGCACTGGGAGGAGGGACTTCTGGGATTGAATATATGTTTTGGATGCTATAGCGGGTCTGTTTTTGGGAGTGGACTGGAGGAAGAAATGTTAATTTATTATATAAAGGTAGCTTCTATATATAAAATCATGCAGGTTAGGTCGGAGGAGGCATCAGAAGTTGCAGGTTCTGTTGCAGGTCACGTGACAAAGGTAGTCCAGGGTAACACTCTCTCGCATAGATGCTTTCCTCGTGAGGCTGGCTAGTTTCGTTGGAGCTGGCTAGAAATAATCTGGTTGCACTAGCAATCACCACCTTCTTCTATAGATCCTAGTTGCTATACCCTTAAGTTCTAAATCCGGCTTTAGAGTTTAGCACTGTTTTCTTCACGGACTCATTTCTATTCCTTAGCATGCCATCCTCCCCGCGTTTCCCCCACTACAGCCGCAAACACCCAGCGGAACAACGGGCTGTTGTTATGCCTGTATAGAGCTTTCCCGTGTGTAAAATGTGCTCATCATGCATGTGAGTCCTACCTAGGCTACTCCCTTGAGGTGATCCTGCTAGGTGGGACTGATAGGCACCCGGGGGAAGATGCACGGAAGCTGTACTGTTCCGTTTGGGTGCGGCGTTAGCGTGGATTACGCTGCGGGAAGGCAGTAATATAAAGTACCTACTATACAAGTTCCAGATAATCCTAGCTGGAAACCGGGTCTGTCAATTGGCTCTGGTTCGCTGAGCTCTGCCCGGTTGCTCCACGAAAGAACTTTTCTGGAAATAGTATCATGTGGACATGGTCATTTGCAACCATTCTGACAGGCCCATTTGGCCTCTAGCAAGTGTCTCAACTGCTGATGTTGTGTACTGGTCTCCTTGATTTCCCATAGACACCATCCCCGGCACTAATTTTGTCAGTGAATGGAGAGGTCGTCACCGAAGATGCGGCGAAAGAGCATGAGGAAGGTGGTGACCGCCGAGGAGTGTGGTTCATCGGTGGCATCCTCCAGGCTCGTGCTCGACTCCACCGTCCGCATGTTGCCTTTAGTCTCCGAGTGCAACGCATTATGTGAGCCGTCGGAAGGGAAGGACTGTCTGAGGACCACCCGCTGGATACAGTTAAGTTCAATGTCTATAGCTGCATAATCTCTTGTATTGCATGGTTCTGGCTGGACCTAAGTCCGTGTAAGAGTGGTTCAATTGCAGCCCGTTCAATCAATTTAAGTGCAAGAAAAACGCCTAAAATCACTCATTTCGTTAGTATGACTCAATGGATGTCAACGCCTTAGATTTCGGAACTGGCAAAACTGATGGGGTTGAGCATCTTGCGGCTTATAAGGAGGTGTCACCAACGTACATGGCGTTGGCGATGCGTGAAAAGTTATTTCCACCCATGGGAATTAACGTTTGGATAGGAGATTTCTGTTGGCACCATATATGCCGGACATGCAACCCAATGCTAAACCAGCAGCCTTTTTCCAAAGTGAGGCGAAACCAGGAGGCATAGAGGAATTAGAGCATGATAAAGACAGTATTAATCTGGACTCTGTCTCACATAACACTCATTGCCAAAATTACCAGGTTGTGGGGGACTCTCGACAATGGCAGTTTCTCGAGCAGCAAGGTGGCACCAATGGAGTTCTTATGGCAAGAGCGTAACTTCTCAGCTGCCAGGGCGGTTCTATAGAAGGCCTTTCATGGGTATGAAGATTGGGCCGATTATTGGACCAAGCTATTACCGTACAGAGCGCGACAATTAGAGGTCGCAGGTCCCCTTAATGAAGACGCCACGAGTGAAAAGGCTATAACTTCCCAGTCAGCCAGGTGGCTGCTCTCCATCTCCGGCAGTTTCAGACAAATTTCAACCCTGTACAAAGGTTCTAGGAATGACTTTTCTTTCCTTTTGTTCTTGTATTACTGTTCCCCCTTTGTTACTTTCATTTGAACCGGTTTTTTAACTCTGTTGGTGTATATAGAATAATATATATCGATTTTCCATAAGCACAATCCGCTCTTGAGTAATAAAGGCTCTTTCAAAGTGCATAGACATAAATATGTGGGCTTATAATAATGTACTCGTAGCAGGATCATCCACTCAATGGCGCAGGGTTCTTATGCCAGTCGGCTATATCAATTCAGTCATCAATAGTGTGACCATAGCGAGTAGCGCAAACATATTATCCCTCCGAGTCATAAATATTGGGAGGGTTATAAATTTTGCTCTCTCACTCAATTTCGCCACCAAGGCCAATGTCTCAACAAACGTGTCCCAACAAACATAATGGTACAAAAAAACATGGACATATATGATTGGCAGGCATGTAGACTGGCCCAAACGGATGACCCTACTATACGTTTCCCAAAACCATATGGATTCTTCCTCAAACCACAAGGGTAGGAATGGATATCAATACTCTCAACATTAAGAGTCGCCATAATATCATAATCACGGTCAATTATATCAGTCCTACAGTAGAACTCTGGTTGGGCCACTATATTTGGTATTATTGTGCCTACCTCGATGTAGATAGTTCGGAAGTCGGAACCAGTGTCTGAGCGTGGTGCATGCTGATGGTGAGTTCCTTATGGCCCTTCCTCATTGCCAGGAACGCAAATACCACTGTATCTAGATAAGGTGTAGCATTATCTTTCCAGGGTTGTCCACAAGGTCCCCCGCGAATCTAATGTTTATTTCTTTGGCAAACGCTTTGATGGTTTACTCTACTTTAGATATGCCAAAACTTTGCACAGCCTCTGCGTAGTCGGTAGCCACGATAGTTGTGAATATCGAGCCATGGGGGCCTAGAACCAGGTACATTTTTTGTCAAAGTTCTCGTCTGAATCATTGCAATACCGATCGGAGAGATTCGGTGATATCCTGAGTGGCCATCAAGGTAGTCGTGCAGGGTATTTTTGGCCTCCCCCGATCCTTACACACCCTTAATCTCACCATGAACCTCGGCGCAGGCATTACAGCTATCGTAATGAGGCACCATGGGCATTACTCAGGCACGAGTTTTCAGATATTAATCTTTGTGAATTTGACATCACCATTGAAAGCGTCCTCTGCCATTGGGTGACATTTGGCTTCTTTACAGCAAGCTCTCGATACCATTACCAATATCACCCAAAGCTGTAACCCCAGGATGATTGTGCGTGGGTCGGACTGTACTCATCGGCACTTCCGATATTGGAGGCTGTCAAGGGCCATAAGCTTTCCACTGTCCCTCAGCCGGCACATATTTCTGAAAATATTCGTATATTTTCGTCTCGGTGTCGATAGCTGCCTCCAATTACTCCTGGATCGTTTGGTTTCCTACATGGGATCCAGCGCAGGCATCGTATATCTTTGGGGGTTTTCCTGGTCCTTGAATATCGAAAGCTCCTTGATATCACCTTCTAGGGCACCTGTAGATTTTCGACTCATGCAGGAAGCATGATATGTGTAACCTTCTCGGACTGAAGCAAGCTCCCTGGCCGAAGCAAGATCTTCCCCTTAGAAAGATCTTTCTTCTTAGAAAAATCTTTAATATAATGTTTTTCTTGGTTCTCGGGTTTGAAGAATTGGCTGTTGCACAGGTCTTATAGCCAAGGAGGTTTGCCGGCCCGGATCTTCCGAGGTTAAAGTCTGATTTCCTCGAGTTGACTGTAACATACCGAAAACCCGAATCCAGAGTAACAGAGGCAGACGGTGTACTCGTAAGGCAACTCTGTCTCGTTGAATCTCGGTACATATGGAAGCAAAAGGCAGTAGAGGAAGTCGACAGGTATGGCATAGGGTTTCCAGAAAGGCGCCATCGCGACTCTAGGGAAAGAGCATATATCTGTTTGAATACATATTCCCACATCTTGCTCGGAATCCGATAAAACCAGTGAACATCGTCAGCGACCCAAAGGACTGTAATTTTGAGTCTTTAATAGTCAACGCTTTGACCCGCACTTCAACCATCGCGCTGCCATCCTTTTTGGTCTTCCCAATCCCCTTGAACAGGAAATTGTATTTTGTGCGTTCCCAGTTGCACCGTTAAGCTCGATTTCAATGCCTCCGGTTGCGAGATCTCCTTCCGCCTAGACGGTTACCCTCAAGGATGAAGCGAGATGCTCCTCTCCATCGGCACCGAGTTGATTGGAGATTGCGACTGGGATACTGCGAGCCAGTAACCGGGGTATCGAAGGAATAATGCGCGTCCTGAACCACCCCGGGCTTTTCACTAGGCCCATTCTTTGAGGGCCTGCTGTTTAGCGTCACTCCAGACCCTGTCACATAAGATCTTGTGGCAAGGATCCTCGCCACAGCATGGTGTTGGCAGGCCAATATTCTACTTACCCATAATGGGGATAATATACGATGCTTTTATACTTGAAGGTTTCAGCGAACCCGCCGGCATATTGATAGCGACCTATGCAAAAGATAATTAGTTAGCATGACTGAATATTTGAGGTGAAATAGAACTGTAGATACCATGTCGTAGGAGTAATACAGGCGTTAATATGGAATACAGGGCTTGCCAAGGATCAGGATGATATGATAAATAAGCCGTGCTTTAAATTCTAAGATGAACACTGTCTGGGTATTAGGAACGCTTGAAGTGCTTGGAGAGGGCTATTGGAGCCTGCAGGCAGGGAGAACTGGCATTTATACAACCCAGTGATACCTTCAGCTGAAATATTACTGTGGATCATCGCTTAAGTAACCTTTTTCCCGATATTTGACCTGGTGGCCTCTACCTGCAGGACTCTAAACTCAAATATACCTGGCAGGAGACCTGCAATATGGAGCTATGTCGCATATACAGCTGAATGTAGCCTAATTAGATAAAAGGGGAGGCCTGACTGTATTTGTATGGTAGTACTAGAAAAGTGGAGCTTTAAAGTGTCGGAATTTACTGGGCTTAAGCTTATTATATCCTCTACAAGACGTGTAGAATGGCTGCAGACGCGGATGTATACGTTGCATGCAATTAAGATGGATGAAGCAGCTGAAGTGCCGTAAGCAGCGCACCGGACAGCAAGAGAAAACCGAACGATTGTGGGATTCGTGATTCCATTCTGAGGTTTACTTCCTAGGTACTTGGTCACAGAGCAGTCTGCTCATGATCAGATATCAAAAGTGTTATCAATCGACTAAGGTCAAATCTAGAACGCGAGGAATCACTCCGTTGCGAGTTACTGGTGCCAAGACGCATAAGTAGAGATACATTGTGGCCGCGAGCAATCGTACGATGTGGACATGGAGAAGGAGGTGAGGTTACAAAATGCTCAGTTAGGTTAGCTCCTGGCTAAATCCTTGCCCAGACTACCCTTTTGAACCTTAGGCAACTACCTCATTAGGTAGTCTGGCATTTTTTAGGCAGCGCCAAGATACCAAAAACTTGGGGTGTAGTTAAAGGCTACATATTCGACGCGAATTTATTACTCTTGGAAGTGATGGGAGGTTGGGGAGGCATGAAACATGGCTCTGCCATACAAATTTATATGGGGAAGGTACTTGGTAACCAAGTCTCTTACAAACACCTTATAAGACTGATCATCAGTATCACCCATACTTAGCCGTAAGCTATGCATACGCAATCTAAGATCAGACTCATATCCATACACATTACCACGCATATATATGCGCACACCATAGCGGTATAAATTTATGAAATATATATATATACGTACTCCGTTCATGAATTCAAGGTCTCATTAATATTCCCCTACAGTTAGCTAGCTTAGCACACATATGCGTATCCAAGATCCCAAGCTAACATAAAGGTAGGAAATGGTGGATATATCCGGCGGAATTTAAATACATGTGCATATATGAGCGTGGCTTGGATCTAGCTAATACTTCACCCCACCATAGGGGGATAGTATCAGAACCATGCACATGTAGTCAGCATTGATATTCCACTTAACATCAGCTACTTCAGATTCGAATTCCTTTTCTTGTATATCCAATGTAACCCATATGCTTATTATTGCTCCTTCAATTCAGTCTCTTATATCAAGCTGGGGATGTTTAGTAGATACACTTCAGAATTGGAGCATTAAGCCCAACTCATTCGCCCATGATTGCTGCGTGGCTACTGAACAAGAAGTGGGGCCAGATCAAATAACGCGATGCTAATTTCCGTGGAACTGAAATTTACTGGTCCAGTTACCCTGATAGCTCAATTATTGATTCACCGAACCGACCAACCAGTCAGTTCAAGTCGGTCTGGTCAAACTGGTCGCAATAAACAACTCAACTCGGGCCCATATGCACCCTAAACTTTGTGACTCCTAGGCCTCTAAGTACTTAAGCTCCGGTAGTCAGACGCCGACCGCCTAGGAGCGATGCCAAAGTAGGAGTGCCCAAATAGGCACTGACTACCCATATCGGACTAGCCTTTTTTCCAAAAGGGGGTGTTGTCCTTGAGCGGCTTATGCCAACCAGAGAGAGCATTCATTAGAGGATAAATAATCTAATAAGTACATATGCCGTTATAATCCTCTGAATACGAGCGCATAAATATTGCATCTTGATATTTCATAGGAAAGAGGAATCTTTGAGCAACTCATTACCCATTGACAGATTATACAAATAGTTGTCAACATCTTGCACAGAGCTTTAATATGTACAGTCAAAAACTAAAAATTTCAAAACTCAAAATAAAAGAGATAAAAGTAACCTCCAGAAATTAGATTGCTGGTTAGACAACTTGAGCTTCAATCTACGTTGACCTTTGGCTCACAGGCTCTCTCAATCCGCTCGGGGATGGGCGTGCTGCCACCACAATATACCAGCTTTCAAGTTTGATGTTTAGTTGTTAAGCATGTATAATTTCGTGATAGCTTATTTTGTGGTGAATGAGATCTATTGTAGCTATACCCAAATAAACACAACGTCATTTCGATTCGGCGCTTTGTGAGTTCAACAAGGTGCACCAAACAATGCAGCCAGACTACAAACAATGAAAGGTTTTATATTCAGCGATATTGTAATAGATAGCACGTAAAAGCTCTCAAATATCTAGCACACATCAACCCAAGACACCATCGACATGAACACACTTCCTCTGGCGAAAACCCCCTACGAGAGTTTCATCACCATCGAACCTAATAAAACAGCCAATAAACAGCCACCCAAGAAAGGCGTGAAAACAGTAGACGTCCCCGCTAATTTTGACAAACATATCCCTCCTGATCAATTAGCCAGCTCCAAGCAAAGAAGCAAAGGCAAACTTTAAATATAATCAAAGCAACCTCCTTTTCTGTCATTATTCTTCATCCGCCTCTTAGTACACCCACCCATCAGCTCTCAGTTGGATACCATCGTAGTCTCCTAGCTTCACCGGCCTTGACTATCCCAGTACTGTCAGCGCTCCTGTCCGTACCGCCACCACTCTTATTCTACCTGATAGACGATTTTTAACAGCACCCTCAGCTGCTGTATCCCACAGCTAGGGATTGCATTCTGACCCTAAATAGAAAACATAACAAACAGGGATAAGGAAAAAAGAATATGAAAATGAATGTCATATGGCACAAAGTGGGAATAACAAGAATAAGGGAAAAGGCTTATGGTGAAAGTTCTCGAATTTAGTGCCGTCTGCTGCAGGACAGCCATGAGATAGAGTAACAGAAAATAAGAGAGATGTATAAGCCTGTGGCCTGAGGCCTGAGACTGGTGTATGAAGCTCATGCGTCTACCCCAATGTGTTTTAGTTCAAAGGTAGAAAGAAAAATCATAAGGGGAGCTGTTGGAAGGTTAATGTTATTTACGGGTAACGCCGAGAGGTGTCGAGAAAAATGACTCCATTGATAAACCTGAATTAGAAACTGAATGGCCAAAGTAGCACTTGTGCTTTAAAAATGACTGATGGTTGTTTTCTCTGCTGAATTCTAACAACCAAGGGCATTGCTACCATCTTAATCACCGCATGCTGTCTCTCCAAGCTCAGAGCGTCTATGTTCTTGTAATATTGCTCAGCATCGTGCATAAAATCAGCCTTGAATTGCTCATGGATTTTTGGGAAATCGATGAACCATTGTTTATCTCCGCCTGCTCTGGACATCGCAGAAGAAAGACGATCAGCGTGCTCAAAAATGTTCTGAAGGCTGCGCTCACTTGCATCGACAACGGCCGGATCATTGCAACGCGAAATCAGAATACGAATAAGATCATGGACGCTTTTGCAAATCTTGCTGCACCGTTTTCCCGATTCCTATGAAAATGAACCGTTAGCATTTTAACCTGCAGTGATCATGTTTGATATCACTTACACTATCAAGAGCGCTTTCGTGTGCTGATTGTAGGCTTCTCTGAAAAGCTGGATCGAAGATTTTCCATGTAATAAATCTGGAGACCAAACCCTGAACAACAAAGGATTTCGTCCTTTCACTCCCAATGAGCGACTCTACATAGTCATCTCCCTCGAAGACGCTTTTAAGAGCGTCTTCCAATTCTTGGGGGATCCCCTCCGCTGTTGGGAACTTGAAGTATCTATCGGCCCAACTTTTCACACTGCTTGTGAAGAGCATTGCAAACTCAGATTGAAAGTATTGATCGTCCTTGATGTTATCCGCATCGGGAGAACTATGCTGGTACTGAGAACCAATAAACTGGAGGTGGCGTTGATAAAATTGCTGTAATCTAGTCGATGTGTCCAGGATCTCTGGTGAATCAGTGGAGAGTTTGGACGTTGGGGGAGAGTTTTGATACTGTAGTCTTTCGTTCAGTTTATGATTCTGGATTTCGCTTTCCTGAAACTTGCGTTGGTACTGAAGTACCAGTTTGTGAAGGTGATCTCGCTCTTTCATGCATTCCAAAAGCTGATGTTTTGTATGATCAAGTTCTGACTTTACAATGTAACATGGGCCACATCGCTGGCTAATGAACGAATAGTGGGAACGAGGTGCATGGTGATTGTAACCTGTGAAGGAATGGCCACCATGAGGTGCATGGAATATCTGGGAACGGCTTGAATTTAGGTGACGACCTCGCGAAGGCTGTTGAGATCCATGATAATGATCAATACCTGCAAGTACGGGCAGGCAAGGTGACACTGTGCTCCTGTTCTGAGTGTGGGTGTGTCCGGTCGTTTCGATCAAATCGTTCCAGCGTTCATTTCTTTCAATCTTTTTGGCGAGGGTTGTTTTGCTGGGCATTTTGGAGCCATTTGATTTGCGAGGCTCCACTACGCCGAATGACGGCCAAGAATCTTCAACTACATCAGGGACCACGGAGGGATCTCGGTTGTTTCGTCGTGGATTGAAGTAGTTGTCAAGAAAGGGATCTTCCAAGTTGGAGGTAGGAGAGAATGAATTTTTCAAGCCTGTCATGCCATGGTCATGATACAGACTGGAGGTTGATGGTGCCAGATGTTGAACAGAAGATCGCAAACCGTCTCCCGAGTTCATGAGTGTTGGCTGATCAAACAGTTTACTGGGCCTTAAGTGATGGCTGGATTCAAGCTTGTTGGAAGAGTTGCGCCCTGGAGCACGCTCCAATGCGACGCCTGTCTGATTTGCGGTCGCCGAACTTGCATTGTTGGTGAAGAAAGTTGACGGAGTCCTCGTTAGTTTTTGATCACTCTCACCCAGCTTTTGATTGTTCGCTGAGTCCTCACTCGATTCTCTGGCTAAATCCGTATTGTTCCTCGAGAATATACCTTCTATAAAAGCTGGCCGTATGAGAGGGATGGGAGCTGGTGTGAACTGTGAAAACTGTAAACTGAGCCTCCCAACATCTGTGTCCGCCGGATATCCTTGGGCAGCACAGGAAGTGCCATTTTTCAACTGATGAGTTTGGTTGGATAGCTGGCAGTAATCGCTGAAAGTAGGATCGAACATATTCGACTGAAGACTTGACTCTTGCGAGCTGGGTACTGAACCAGTTGAGGCGTTACTACTGAGACATACGGGAGGCCCATGGGTGAAAAAGCTTTCAGTGTCAGCCACCATCAAACCGTTAGTCCCGGTGGATACGACGTTGCTTGTTACACCTGCTCCTGCCTGCTGACTTCCGCTTGCACAGGTTGACGCTAAACGGGTTGTTACATTTCCGGAAGCAGACGGGCCTGCAGCTGGTATACCGGGTTGCCTCATGGTCCATGGAGATTCCAGGTTTGAGAAACATTCCTGGTCCTGTTCATTATGGGTACTCTGAAGCTGAAAGCCGCTGTCAACAAGCGTAGGGCCCCTCATGTTGGTCCCGGCGGGGTTAATATCTGCTCCGAGCTGGGGAAACGTGAGAGACGCCACGCCTTGTGCTTGGGAAGTCGCTTCTGAGCTGGAGACTGCGCATGATCTAGAAGCTGGTCGGGGAGTAAACTGGAGTGATCCATTTCCCTGGGACGACACCGGTACTGTCCTGGCAGCTGCTGGTGCTGTAATAACTGTTATCTCTGAACGACTAGTGGGGGCGGGTCAAGGTGCAAAATTATCAACATCTACATATATTTTATATATTCATATATAGCAGTATATAGCATATGGGTAGAGGCAAACAGGATAGGAATATAAAATTTACCTCTATTTTCTGCTTGCCCAGGCTGATGCCCCCAGAAACCTGCTGCAGGATTTATAGCCTTGCTTCTCTGGGGCTCCATCGCTAGAGGAAGATACCCCGAAGGCAGAGATCCGGCCTCAGCATCATGTCGATACTGGGCTGCGTAATTTTCATGAACTCGCCGCCGCTCGGCTATTAGGTCAAATGGCTGACCGCTGTTCGAAGTTGAAAGACTGCTTGCAAGGCTGACGTCGTCGTTGTGAGTTTCGTAGCCTCTGGAGGGCATATTGATAGATGGATGCTTCAGAGTTTGCAAAGAGTTATTGCCGCAGTAATGCAAGAGACAAGGGCAGCTGATACTTCCTAAGTATACTTGTTTGGGGTGGGTGATAAACTTTGTTTCTCTGTCCCAGGCAAGGCAGAGACCCTTTGATGGATCAGGCGACTGATTGATGCTTCAGGAACCCGACTAATACAGCTAGAAGTTAGCTCCTCCAAAAGGTGTCTCAAGAGTTGAAGGACGGTATAGCACGCCGGGTACCAGCCAGGTAGGCTAAGGTACAGTCGTAAGGACTGGGTGAGGAGCAGTGGGAAGTTGCTCAGGAGTGGATAAGACGCAAAGAGACGGGAACTACAAACGATTTAATGCGAGGGAACGAAAGGCCGCGCTTCAATGCGAAGTGTGGGCTGTGAAGGAGCGGGGCCACACGACAAGAAGGTGGAGAGGAAATTGAAAAGCACGGCGGAAGGGAGAAGAGTGGAGTGAAGTAGTTGTGCGCAAGCGTGACTTTTCATGAACGATAAAACAGTCATACAGCCGTAGATGAAACAGGGTACTCGCCACAGACTGACTTTTACATGCCCCGACTACTCATTCACGAATTTGAATGGGCCTTCCAGCCAGGTTAAAGTGCTCTCCAGTGCCGCTCACAATCTGCCATTTTGCCATTCATCACCCCGACCCATTCCAGCAAACGAATCAACCCTCACAGCTCTTGATTCTGAGGAGGCCAGAGCAACATCAGAGGTATATGCATTGCATCATGGCAATAACCAAAAACGAGAATGAGTTTCCGTCTGTGAATGAACTCTGAAGGTATAGAAGGCAGACCGTCGCATTAGAAGTCGAGATAGGAACGCCACTCATTGACGGAGCTTCGGCCAGTAGTACAAGACAGCTGAGAGAGACTCGTGCGGAATGCTCAACCCCAGATTATGCCATGACTGGCTATAGATAGTAGAATCCGCTCCCACGCTCCTACGACGAACTCAGAAATGCTGTTCATATGGCAGCGTGCCAGCAATTCCCCCTCAAACAAATATACTTCTTGGAAACCTCGCAGCCATCTCGAGCTACCAATCCCGGTGCCATATTTTGGTGCCCAGTTCCATGCGGTTCAACTCGTGCATAGTTCGAACCAGAACGGGACGCTGTTGCAGTATCCCGGTTAGAAAAGCTAGGTAACACACAGTGCTCGTGCTACTCTATTGTATGTCCCTTGATACTCATCTGCACCGAGAGGATGACCTTTTATGGGACCGAGGTTAACGTACGCAAATAAAGTCGAGGCGACTCACCACATCAAAAGCACTACTTCAACCTAAAAAGACTATCGCCATCCTCGTACCTACGCACTGACGTTGTAGACCGCTCTCCAGTTGAGTACCTCTCCGCTTGGATGGAAAGGTTGTTATGCGACAGATAAAGCCCACATCCTGTGCCAGTTATCGGCACCCAATACCAAGGTGTAGCTACTTACTGCACGACGCGAACACAAAGGACGGAGATGGGGGAGATGGGGAGACGGTAGGGATGAAGGTACATAACTTGTGAAGCTAAGCTCCTTTAAAATTCGGAACGAGTATGATGGGTAGATGCGAGTGGAGTGTGTTTGAAACATTGCAAAGTGTCAATTCTTCCACACAAGTCTGGGACCATATAAAAATTAAGATTAAGAAGGAAGCTTGGGAGACGAAACCGGGATGTGGAATAAGGTGGGAAGCGCAATAGTTTTCTCAAAACCGTTGATGATTCTAGGTATGCAGCCTGGTCCGACGGACAGAAACCCATGACTGGAAGGTATATCAGCAGCCTGGAGGCACGAATTATAAAAGTCATGGCGGTGCATATATTTAAAATGGCCAACTTAAGATGAGTTTAAGAAGATGCTGCATAAAGGTAAGTGCCCGGGCAAAACATAAAGCGGACCAGTAAAGCAGGAACAACAGAAAACGGTTCATCCCCCAGCTATTCCATTGACGCCGGCGGCCGCCACCACACTACATACCTCACATGTGTTCGTCTGGCACGTCGTATCCACGGCGTATCCACTCCCATCAACTCACAACCTTCAAACGGGTTACAATACAGTCGTTCGACCGTACCACCATAAGTAAGTTGCCACTGCAGAAGGAACGTGACCAGGCAGTTTTGTTGTATCTAACAGGTAGAATACGCAGCCAAAATCTAACTTCAGGTGAGCAAATTATTCTTTCGATGGTAATGGGCTGTAATTGCCTGGAACAAGCTATATATAAATGATGACCAGACACCCTCGGCAGGCCCTTGGGAGCTGGGTTAATTGAGAGCTCTCGGAAAGGAGTTTTGTCGTAGAAATATTCGGGAAGTGGCAGTTAATGATAACCCTACCCTACGTGATGAGTGTACCGCACCATTCAGAAGCTGAACGCAAAATAGGAACACCCCTAGATTATCGTGTCAATGTGGAAAGGCGAGAATGAGAACCAGAAAGAACCAGAATAGTTGGTGAATATTCATGAGTCTAAGCTAGAACATTTAAATTAATCTCGCTATTCGAATTGACCAACGCAAGTACATTATGGACAATCACACAGGAAGACATGAAACTAAGTGAGAAAAAATTATCTACATACCGTAGTGATTTGACAGTTTCATAAAAGCATTTTCTCCAAGCCGGTTGCTAGATTTACAACCCAGCTGAAGCCTTTAACCTAAACATACTTGAATAAACAGCATCCACAACGGGACTAGCCGATATTCTTCGCCCGCCGAAAAATCTTCCGTTAAGGCCTTGGATTGCCTTCTCCCCGCCGGAGACCTTCTCAAACTTGATGTAAATCTCGCCCTGAGAATTGGGGTCAAGTGAGATATGTACTATTTTGCCATATTTTGCCTCGCACTCAGCTTTGACCTCGTCTTCGAGTTCTTTGACCCATGCTTCACCGGATTCCCTGAGTTGCGTTGATGTCAATACGAGATAGTAAGCGGGAACGAAGATAGTTGAAACTCACTCCGCAGAATCAAACATGTTTTTCAGCACAATACACCGGCTCGCCATTGACACATTGACTGGTAAAAGCTTGGGTGGAAGCTTCTCGGGGGCCCTTTGTGGTTGTTTTTGTGCTTTGTCTCCGGGTTTCCCAGTTGGGCTAGCGGGCTCATCCTGTCTCGCCAGTTTGCGCATAAGCAAGTCCCTACTGTAGTTATTGAAATTCACACCAGCAACGTCTGTATCGTCTAAAGCGCTCGCTCCAGCCCCAACATTCTTGTCGTCATTCCTTCCACCACCGCCACCAATTCGTCTACCTTCGTACCCCCCCTGACCATGGCTCTGTTGACCACCAAATCTTTGCAACATTTGAGCAGTTGATTCGGGCGTGAATTTATCATTTCCGAGGCCGACACGGATAGGACGCCCTGCAAGATCGAAACCATTCATCTTTTCAAGTGCTTCTCTCGCTTGAGCAGGGTCACGGTACCTACATAAAAGTTAACACCAGTAGTGTTACTCCATGTACACGTAGGATTACTTACTGTACAAACCCATATCCTCTAGATCTTCCACCTTCCTCTTTTTGTAACTGCACGAACTCCAGTTCTCCCCATGGTTCAAAAACATGGCGGAGGTCATTTTCCGTAATACTAAAGTGAATGTTCCCCACATATAATCTGTGAAATGGGACTGTATTAGCGTCTTTTTGAGCGGCTTGATCAACTCGAGCTTGGCGGTTCTTCTCTGCCTCGGTGAGTTGAGCGATGATGGGGATTCCAAGAAGTCGTTGACCGGTTAGTTGAATTGCCTTGGGAACAGATGCTTCGTCTTTGAACTCTACGTAACCAACTCTTTAAACAAGATCATTAGCAAATCTATTCAAATAGTTTCCCCATGGATAAATAGTACAACATACCCTTTGGATCTCCCGCTAACTCTGTCTTTGACGATCTGAGCTTCTTTCACTGGCCCCGCCTTCTCGAAGAACGCTACAAGTTCTTTCGTCCTCAAGCGAGCAGCTAGTTGTTGTACAAAAACAGTTCGTCGATCACGTTCATCTTCAGTCAGTTGCGGGGAACGAGTCCTGGAGAAGTATTAGCATGTAATATATAGCATGCCATTGGGCAGGAGCAAACCTAGATCGAGACCTCCCACCCCGTCTGCGGGGGGAGCGTGTTCTCCTCCTTCTCCTGTCATAGTCCCTGTCATCACGATCGTCATAATCGCGGCGACGATAATACCTATCATCACGGTCTCTGTCTCTGTCCGCAGAATAACGGCCACGTCTTTCGTCGTATCCGTCATCATCGTAATCTCTTCTTCTACGTCTAGATTAACTAGATTAATATTTCTGCAGGAATAGCAAAGTTGTAGGCGAGTTATGTAACATACCGCTCACTGTCTCTGCTCCGACGCCTACTGTCGTGACTTCGAGGGGTACTTCTACCATCGTCTCGATCTAAGCCCCGGTCCCTATCATCTCGATGTCTATCACTTCGGTCTCTTCCGTCCTTTCCGTTTCGTACATCACCATCCGCCGCTCCGGAGGAGGAAGGTCTGTCATGGTGCTTAGATGGTGTTGCTGCCTTGAAAGGTTCTTCAAGAAGGGCTTCTACGTCTAGGGAAGACATCTTTAGGGGATGAGTTCTTTTCTTTCCTGACCTGTCCTTGAATATTATCCTGCGAGTCGATTGCTTGATTTCCTTCAGGCCGATCGGTAACCTAGAGACTTCTCGGCTGGATGTATGATTGAGTTGGTTTGTGTACTCGACACGCACAAGGAAGGTGAAAAATACTGAAAAGCAGGGCCCACTCCAATTTGTTTTTCTGAACTAAAGCTACAGACTTGATCTGTCAGGTTGAGAAATCGACAATGAGTGCCGGCGGAAATCCAGAATAACTGGCACGGGGAGGTTGGGGCGACCCAATGAAAACTCTGTTGGCATCGGTACGTAAGCAGGAGCTGCGCCACAGACCTGCGCCGGAAGCCCATACACGTGACCACCCTGCTGGTTTGCCGAGAGGACACATGTTGTTTCGCAAGAGACACCTCCAGAACCAGGCGGCAGGCATCACAAAGGCACCTTAACGGCCACATATTCACCATCTAAAGACAAGCCAGGACGTCCCCGATCTCGCTCACTGTGGGCTCTTTTCCACTTCATTCCCATCTACAATCTCATTTTGGAAGAGATATCACATATTGGAATACCTCACCAGATTTGATTTCTCCAGCTAGCCATTCCCTCACGGGAGAGCTATCAACAAACTTGCTGAGTCTGCGCGAGGCGAGCAGCACACATATCCACCAAAATGTCTAGAGACTACAATTACGACAATGAGGTACTGATCCTCCTCTCTTGCATCCAGAACGAGAATGGAAACTGACAATTCCTTGTGGGGACCTACCAGGGCCAGTTCTTTCCCTACTTCATACTCACGATGCTGGGGCTCATCCTTATCCCCCTCACCTACTCAACATTTGCGCCCAGTAAACGTACGCCTGTACCTCTTGAACTATCTCATCCCCTCAGAAGCCTCATTCTAACGGTTGGGTATCTGTTCCGTAGAATTGAAAGCATCCAAGGCCGTACTGGTGAAAACTGGCTTTATGCCTCCCAAAGCCGAACTTATCGAAGCATCCAGGTGGAGACAGGCCAAGCGCGAGAGGCGGATAAAGCGCTTTTTGTCAATCGTAGTAGGGTGGGGTTTGTTCTCATACATGGCATATTTAGTGGTGACAACGAAGGCTGGAGGTTCAAAGCTATGGGACCCATATAACATCTTGGGCATCTCTTCGGTATGTAGAGAGCTTGAGCGATATCTCACGTGTCAAGCGTGCTAACAATTCGCGAATAGGGCTCGTCCGAGAAAGCTATAAAGAAGCATTACCGGAAATTGGCAATGCAATTCCATCCTGACAAGATTTCGCCCATAGGCAACGAGACCATTGAATCCCTAAATAATCGTTTCGTTGAGTTGACAAAGGCCTATAAAGTGCTCACTGATGAGGAGATCCGGACCAACTACGAGCTATATGGACACCCAGATGGGAAGCAATCATACTCCATCGGAATCGCTTTACCACAATGGATCGTAGCATCAGAGAATACTTATTATGTTTTAGCTGTCTACGGCTTCATTTTTGGAATTATTCTCCCATACACCGTTGGGAAGTGGTGGTATGGGACCAAGAAACATACCAAGGATGGAGTTATAACAGAGTCTGCCGGAAGTCTGTTCAAGGCATACGACCAGGTCACGGACGAGCGAAGGCTTATTGAAGTTCTACCACTTGGAGAAGAGTACAAAGACTTAGTAAAAGAATGGGGAAACTCACGAGATGAAGCCACGGTTGAGAATAAAATCAAGAACGTGATTGGGGAGAAGTCATTCAAACGATTGCAAGAAATGGAGGAGGGGCCAAGGAGACGAGCACTGGGACTTCTTTGGGCATATCTATACCGTGTGGATTTGGGGACCGAAGCCCTTGAATATGGTATGTTGCCACAGTCTCCTTTGGCTCGCCGTAATTATTAACTTAAAATAGCTAAACTAGATACCGCCCCTCCGGCAATTATCTTGAACAACTCCTTCCTTTCCATTGCTCTAGCTTACGGAAGCACTGCTCCTATACTAGCCTCTATGCATGTTTCTCGGTCTCTGATTCAAGCAATTGCACCTGGTGAATCTCCACTTCTGCAACTTCCGGCTTTTACCCCCGCTGTTGTAACTGCAGTCGAGCAAGATGGGGGAAAAAATCACTGGACTATCCAACGTTTCATGGCCCTTTCTGAACAACGACGACGGCAACTGTGCATTGGTGACGGCCTTTTGAACGAAACGGAGTATGAGCAGGCAATAGCCTTTGCGAAGAAGCTTCCCGCTTTAAAAGTGGAAGCTGCATTTTTCAAGGTCGCAGGGGAGAAACACGTGACGGTTTCTTCACTCGTTCAATTCGTTGTCAAGGCCAGAATTGCCCCCCCAGGAGCAGACCTGCAGCCTGTTGATGAAAAAGATCTCTTGGATGAAGACCCAGATGAAAGTGACGTTGACGCCCTGATTGGCCGAAAATCAGCTCGTTGGTCCCAAGCCTCTGCCAAAAAGCCCACGAAAGCTCAGCCTAATCCACTTGCCCATGCACCTTATTATCCACGCGACTATTCTCCGAGATGGCACCTGTTCCTCTCAGACGCTAAGCAAGGGAAGATGATCATACCTCCAACCACATTCACTCAGCTGGAAAAGACTGCTGAGGGAGGTGTTGAGACACTCAAGTTACAGTTCCAAGCGCCTCCTCAAAAGGGAGAATATACCTTTGTAATGCACCTTGTAAACGATGCTTACCTAGGTATAGATACCAAAATGAATGTGAGGATGGTAGTAGAGGGTCCAGAGAAAGTGACGCAAATGGGGGCAGATGAAGACGAGATCAGTGAACCCGATGAAGGTAAGCTCACACCTTATCCAATATGCATAAAAGACAGACGCTAATATAATTTGCACAGATTCAATAGCTGGTCAAATGAACGCTATGAGGGGTGGCCCTGTCAAGAAGAAAAGTAAGAAGAGCGACAGTGATGACAGTGATGAGGATGATGAAGAGGAGAGTGACACTGATGGAGAGAAGAACGTGCAGGAGGACAGTGAGACTGACACTGACACTGACACTGATGAAGAATAGATAGGAGCTGTGATAGGAGTTGTTTATTGTTAATAGGATGATTTGTCCTCACGCCTTTTCTCTTACGCATCTTCTTTTGTGTATTCTATATAACTGGGATTCGGATGGGTTTGCTTGTCTTGTGGTTACTTATGAAAGGATCTATTTTGCGTTTTCCGCCCTACCCTTTCCTGTCAATTTGAGATATATATCGCCAACTTCTCGTCTAGATTTGCTTCCGGTCTCATTCTATGTAGATACTTATTTCCTGAACCTGAATTGAATATTGGGGTAGCCCTCTTTTTACATGAGAAATTTTCTCGGGTTGGATAACTATGCCCACACTCAGAGAACTGAATATCCTGAGTCACTTTGGTCTGTAATCACCTCAATCTACGAACAAGCTATGGTAGGGTAGGTAGGGAGAAATATACGAAAAAATCCGGAATGAAACACATGATACTCATTTTTCACCAACCTCAAGCAGAGATAGACAAAGGCTGAATCCATCCACAGCATTAATATCGAAATATCCCACTTCGGAGTAAGATCTCACCTCCAGGACATAAGATCACCTTGCCAAAACCCCACTCCCTCCATTATCTGCCATGCCTTACACCTCCAGATTAATTGCCTTCCCAAACTTTGCGTACAACCCCACCTTCAACTTGTTCATCTCCCCCCTCCCATCTTCCAGCTTTGTCTCTATCGCCTCGATATCCTTATCTATTTCCGCCATGCTAGCTTCTAACATTGCCTGGACTTCGAGGAGGGGGAGATGTATGAATGCATCGCCGATTTTGTAGGGGACAAGCTCGTCTTCGTCGGCGAGTTCGAGCTCGGAGGTGACGTCTGTTAGGTACTCTTTCTCTTGCTGGGGAAGTTTGTTAGGTCCATTGTACGGTAAAGGGAATGATGGGGATGTGGTGGGGTTCGCGAACCTGCTTCGTCTCAAGCTCCTCTTTCAATGACGTCTGCTTCTGGTGTAGTGTCGAGAACTGATTGATCTGGTCCTGATCCGCACGGGAGACTTCGACATCGTCTGGACTCTCCTCGTCCTGAGAGAGCTATAGACGAAATTGATACGAAGGATCAGTAATTTCATTTCAGTAATTCAAAGGAGTAGGTCCAGCATCAATACCATGCGGCGATTCAGGTTCATCATATTGTCTTGAAGTCTAGTACTGATATAGACTTATAGGGGGGTTATTGTGGCTCCAGATGTAAGCCCCGACACGATAAGCTTGTGGGCGAATAAATTCTCATGTCACGTGTAGTTCTCAGAACGTGCAACAAATTTCGATGTGCGTGCATATGCATGCACGTGATGAAATGAAACATATGCATTCTCGTTCTCTTCTTTTTTTTTGGAACGTGCGCAACCTTAAGGGTCGCATGACGAGCCACCCGGAAGTCTAGTCTGGTTGCATGACCCCTCCGTAGGAGGCCGGAAGTCCGAGTGGATTCAAGGGAGGGTCGAGTTAATCGTGCATTCTCGTGCTACGTATACGAAAGAGCTTTCTGAAACGCGAATTCGGAATTTGTCCTTTTTGGTGTATATCTGCAAGCTTCTTGAATGATGTCTCGGGCTCTCTGGTCGAATAACCTAATTTTGAGCGGCTCAGTACACACACACTCCTTCTAGATACTGTATGCATCCTCAAGCCCCGGCCGAGGAACCTAGACGCCCTCTGAGACTCTTTCGACAACACGTAGTCCCCTCGTATACGTAACCGTATAGAGATTTTCCCTGGCTGCGATCTAGGTAAGTATGGTGGCTTGCCATGTGGGCCAATAATCACGTGAGTCCCTGAGTCCTTCCCTGGCAATCGAGCCCGGGGCGAGCCCCCCGGATCAGAGTCCAACTTGCTATAGAAAGATCAGCTTATGTCAAATCCAACTGGTCGTTCGAATGTACGGATAGGTCGCACTAACGGTGTGTCACTACGTCTTCCATTGGTCACTATATGGTATGGTCGAGGCCTTACCACGCTTGTCGAAGTCCTTGTCGATTTAAGACCGATTTATGTCGTCTTGAAGGTTGATTGAACATTCGCACAAGACTCACACTACCTGATAGTCTGGTTGGCACAACACCCTCGAGGGTGTTGTGCCAACCAGACTAACCACCTGATAGCTGTAGGTAATCCATATTGAGATGTCTACTGGCCAGCAGCGTTAAGCGCTAGCATTACGAGTATACTTAGCTCTCCTCTCCATATCTCATGGTCTGGTCATGCTCTCTTCCACAGGAATGTTCCACTTGTGCATACGTTTGAGGCTCGGTCCACACCTTCACATATGAGTGTATGAGCGCTTGAGGGAGATTTCGATATGATCATCATTGACTGGATCTACCTATAGTTATTTCCGACACCTGGCAGCAAATTCACAGCCCCCAGTATATTGATTAAGTGAATCCTTGACAGAAAGGACTAAAAGAAAAGGTGAGCACACATATGAACGTTGTCACAGCGCTAATACTTTTGGCAGCCAGTATACCCTACGTTCTCCGTGCACATATATTGGTGTTTGTGATGCTAGGGCTCTCCGCAAGAATTGGCTCGAGAGATATCTCAATATCCTAGCGCCCCAGTAATGGTTGTAACAGATAGAAACTTCATTTGGAGAAGTAGCGGCTGGCAGCGAAGGGACTTACTCAACAAAAAGTTACAACCTGCTTGTAACCAGGATGAATCAGGGAAATACAACGTGACTGTGCTCATACATTGTTGGTAAGTAACTTTATATAGTGATTCTCTCTAGTCAGTGGTCACTACTCGGTTATCAGCCCTCAATTTGGTTCCTTACATTGTCGTTTCTAGCAATTCACTTTTCGTATGCGGACCTCTCACACACGTACAAATGTATGAGTCCTTTGGCGTTCCTCAGTATTTCCCTTGGCACTCCAGTTTGATGATGTACTTGGAGCTCTTGATTCATTATACTGTGCCAAACCTAGAGACTTGAAATAATGACCCGGTTCAGATTTAAGCGGAGATTTCTTGCTCAGGCTCGAATTCACTAGATTGAACTTCAAATGGGAATATCCGGGAGCTCATTGAGTGGGAGAGCTCGAGATTGCTGATTGGATTCTTAAGAATTCCACATCCGTGGCCTTAAGGATCAGCTACCTTCCCCAAGGAAAGAGTATTATCAATAATAGGCCTCCCTCGGGACTGATAAGCGGGTTCAGGGGTATGGAATGTGATAGGTGAGTAGATGCCTTGTATTTGGTCACTCACTTCCCACTTTGGCAAATGAGGCTCAGGCCATGGGCTGAGATACGTCCGTAAACTAGCACGACCTTCATTTGTGCAGGCCCGCTCATTGGGATACGCAGACGGTATAGCACTGCCTGTCAGTTACGTCTGAAGCGCGTTCAGGGGTATGGAATGTGATAGGTGATAATAGAGGATGCCTTATATTTGGTCACTCACTTCCCACTTTGGCAAATGAGGCTCAGGCCATGAGCTGAGATACGTCCGTAAACTAGCACTGTGCAGGCCCGCTCACTGGGATACGCAGACGGTATAGCACTTCCTGTCAGTCGACGTCCCTAGCCAGAATATAGCATCTAGTTGCTTGCCCATTCCAGCAAAGGGAAAGGATCCACTTATATTGTTAGAGCTCCTAATCCCATAGCAAATCGTCTTTTCTGTGCTCTGCAAGTTGCTCGTCAAATCTGCGAGAGCCCATGTGCCAAGGTAACTTTTGGCAGGCCGGCCGCGTGTGCCCGTTCTTGTCGGACTACTTGCCCGGCCCTCATTAATTGCGACTTTTAGACTCAGCCAGTAAAGTCTTTGGAATGAAATTGTTAATGTCTCTTTGGATACATCCTAACGTGAACCAGAGCAGGCCTAGCCCAAAATGGAGCTCCGCGCCCCTTCAACTTAGAGAAATGAGACTAGTTGGGCCAGGGTTGCACAACCAGAGTTTTGCTGCAAATGAGTCCTTGATACATAACGGCATATCCTCCCCCAATCGAAGTTATGTTTAATGTGATTCGATTGTCCATACATTTAGGGTAGGTTGGAGTTTGCTTCCAAAGTTGACTAGCTGCAGGGGATAGGTTGCCTTAGAGCAAGTGGAGAAGTACTGCCAGTAGGGTTATCGAATTCTTGCGGCTAAGTGTAAGGTTATGAAAGCCGGCGTACTTGAGGCATCCCATGGCATTACAGGCCTCGAGCAAGACAAGACAGAGGAGGATCCTATGTTCGAGTCACTGAGAATTAATTAGACTGTAGAAAAACGGTTTTGAGTCTAGTGGGTTCTATTATTAGACAAAAGACCGACAGAGATCCCCGTTCTTGCCTGCCCTTGTTGATTATCGTATGATGTATACGGTGTGTAGCAGCCACTATATTTTATGGTAGGTGGGATGTTCTGCATGCAGAAGCACCATCGGCCATATTCTAGGAAAGGGGATAGGAACGACTTACCCAGTGGTCCCACCAATTTCAAGTAATCTCAGCAAGGTATTAACCACCAGCAGCCTATACAGGCTCTGTACCTGCGTTTACATCATGTAATTAGCAAATTTTGTATAATCAACTTTTGAGCTAACACAACGGACGGAGCGGTAAGTCGTCGGTCTGGTTGGGTACGCATTGTATTGCCCTTACCAATCCCCATCGATTGCTCGCTGAGAATGTATTCTTTGTAGCTGTATTCGAAGTGGAGATGATTCTCAACCATTAGTCTGTTGGGATTGTCATAAGGTAGGGTATATGAATGTGTGTGTAAAGGGCGTATCAATATCCTCATGGTTGGGACAATATACAAGAGAAAATATACACGGTTTCCGAAGTCATTAGCCTTTAGCTGTTAATGTGCGCGATTGGTTCCTCTGGCCCGTAAACTAATATTCTGTTATACGTGCTTTTGGTGCACCTAACGTTAACAACCAGACGTTGTACCTGCCCAACTGGGTAGTAGCTCATCCCACGTCACAATCAATTAACATTTAATTTGGAGCCAGGTGATTTCGAGCCGCACAGATTGCCGGGTTTCACTGGTGAACAAGACCCCTGGTCATTCTGCAAGGACATTTGAGGCATGACCGGGGGTCTTGTTCACCAGTTCATCGGGCATATCCAGGTTCGGTTTTGGCATTTCCGAGTCCTCGGTGGTGGGCGCTGGAGCTTGCCTTGCAGCAATGTAATCAAAAATGCGATGCTTTCCAGCTGCTGGAGTGAAGAAAATTCTATTGCGCTTGCGAAATTCCCCAAACGAGGTGGCAAATCCGTGACCTTAGTGCTGAACTTCAGGATGCCGAAAAAAAGGAAAGGCAGATCGCCACCCAACCTTAAATTGAAAAATAGCCAATCACTGATAGGCTTGGAACTTCAAATACTGTGAGTATACAACACCAGCTGAAGGCCCGTATGGAAGATATCATGAATTAGCCTTACACCAGTTGATCGACTTGATTCTTCTCTCATGAGTGCATTTGCGTCACTTTCGGGTTTCGGAAGCGTAGGTCACTCGTATTATGATGGGCTTTAGGAGAATCTGGGTTAATTTGCAATCGCCTGAGGTATGGCTGACTATACCGAACCTGTTCTCGTGCCCAATGCCGAATCGTTCCTCCAGATTACACATTAGTACTGTTATGTAATGATATGTAAGGAGAATCTAATGACACACAGAAAACTCACCAAGGATCTATTTTGAATAATGGAAGACAATACTCAGCTGGAATTGATAGCAGAATTCGTAGCTCTATCAATCTTATCTAGCTAGGAATTGACAAGTAAGCGCCCGTCAATGGAAACTGTGTGAGAAGTATAGATTATGATGCTGGCAGGTCCTGACCACCATCGGATTAGAGCCGCAGCAAGGCAGTCAGGAAGTTGGCCCACAGACTGCAGTCTAGAAAATTAAAGCTTGATGATCAAGCTTTACTAGAAACATAAGAAATACGAGCTGATTTGTGAAGAGCAGGTAATAGATGTACCATCATAATGGAAAACACTACCAATAGCCTGGCAAAGATGGGTATAGTGCCGCAAACGCCCATACTATGGGCTCGCTAAGTACATCTCGTGACTGTATACAACGTGGACATACCTAGTACAGTTTCTGACTAAGTTCTGAGATGAAGTCAGATTATGTAATGGGTAGCACAATGTTGAATGTTTGTATCAAGAGAGTATGATCTTCACTGCTGTAGGCTGGGGCATGCTATTATCTGAGCTGGGCAGCACCAGCAGGCACGAACTCTACAGAATCGTGCAGCTTGCCGGGCTATAAGGGTGGCTGCGTGTGGCGCTGATAAAACGTGACAGGTGTAGTATCGTAGGTAGTATGTTCACGGTATATCGCCCCGGAATAGAGGCACCTGTTAGTCTCCTGGCTGCGGTGTGAGGTTGGCTGTGTTGCTCTATATCCAGTGGCTGTATGACCTCTCAGAATGTGGTTCGTCCAATAGTACAAGTCTCTCGTAGAGAGTCCAATAGCCGACTTCGCGGGCCCAGGGTAGCCGATTGGCCGCCATACGGGCTAGTTTCCGGCACGGCATGTCAGCCTCGTAACCAGCCGCAAGAACTAGGAGCAGGTTTGGTTGTTGACTACATCGATCACTTAACACTAAGGTGCAGCCTCGAAAATTCCGAACTATGAATCGCATAGCACCAGAACCCAATATCTAATGTCAAGGGCCGTAGAGAACTGGCCAGAATCTGGCTACCTCGCTACGGAGAATTTAGCCTTGACACATCTGAGGGTCTAAGTTTTCTTTAACGAATATGGTATCTTGATCTCTGTCATATGATCATTGCAGAACCTGTGCCTAAGTAAGCTCTTCCTCCTGGCCTCTCTCAGAACCAGACTACTCTCTCAGCATCATGCACCGAATTTGCACCGCCGCCTTTAGCCTCCGTCCGGAGATTACATTGAAAATACCTAAGACCACTAGGCGCGCCTCCGCACGCAAGTACTACCCCCACGCTTACAACTACGTTATAGATCATAGGGTATAACATCAGTCAAACGATTCCGATAGACTAAAAGAAACACTTCAGCTGAAAATCTTCGAATACTGCCCTGAATAACACGGTGATTGGTGGCTGGCAAAATAATTGATTTTTGCTTGTGTATAACGAGGTTTGCAAATGTGATGATACTTGTAAGGATGCAGGCCCAATTTGACCTCGTTGTTATCTCAGTTGCATATCCATATACATTATGGATGTTACACCGGCAGCATGCTATTGTCCCAAATGGTGAAGGTTACATTACGAGCGATCATCAGGTATCTGTTCCAAAATACAGCAGCCCTTCTCAACCTTCTTCTGACCAATATACCTAATCTGGAGTAGGTGTTAGATCTTTTTAGTAGCATATGGTCCTCAGACCCAACATAAATACCCCAGCTTCAGTTCGTTCTTAGTCTTTGCTTCAAACGGCTCAGTCGAGTTCCATAGTCAGATGTTGACTCAATCAGCAATCTCGCATGCAAATTATTGACCTAGTCTGCGAGAAGTGTGCAACCAGACCAGGTATTCACCCCATGTTTCGCATATGCCTACCTATCAGTAGTGAGGTTTGAAATTTTGGGGCTTGAAACGCTGATTACGCAAGAGTTAATACTTTCGAATTTCAGGTTAGAGGGTTCCCGCATGTTGGGGTCTCCAAACCCTCAGTGTGTCGAAGTTCAAGCTCACTTGACCATGAATCAACGTCCTGAATCGTGGATATCGATGTCATACATTGATATGGAGACTATTCTAGATCCGCACCGCAGCCACTTGCCAGCCTAGCGGCGATAGGTCACCTCTTTTGAAAGTGACATGCTCGCGCATATGAAGTTTTTTCCTCAGGGGTATCGGTTAAACCTAATTTAATTATAAGTAGCGCGGTAAGTACTCAAGAATTACCACATTTAGTTACCAAACCAATTTATTGGTAATGCCTCGTGGCCCTTTTATACAGATCGGGGTAGTCTGGTTGCATGACCCCTCCATAGGGATCGGGGACAGCTCGCTCTGATTGTGACCCTTGCGCTCGTCAAAGATAGTCTGGTTGGCAGAGATAGTCTGCTTGTCAAAGATAGTCTGGCTAGCAACCAACCAGACTATGCAGAGTACGAGGGGCTTGTGCCAACCAGACTAATGCAGAGCCTCCTACAGGGGGTCCAACCAGAGTAGGAGGTTAAGCACACTATGTAGTCAAAGATAGTCTGATTGCTCTCGTAGAGAAGTCAATGTTAGTCTGATTAGTACACGTGCCATACAAACTAGCGGAAATGTGACTTGCCAGACTAGTGACTTTCAGAATCCCTGCTGCAATGTTCATCCGGACAAAGTCACCTGACGGATTTACCTACTTTCCGGGTGACATGAGTTCACGCGGATCTCGAGCCCAAGAACCACAGTTTCGTCGCTGAAAAAGAAATATAATCCCATGAGCTGTGGGAAAGCAAAGACGAGTCGATTTGCAAATTAAGTACATGCAGCAAGGGTTCTTGTCATACCTAATAGAAAAGCGGATTTTTAAGGTAATGCATTTGTTTTCAACACTAGAACCGTACCTACATTAGAGAGTATGGCGTCCCTTCGACCATGGCTAGTCTGGCTAGACCATGGCAAGGTCGCAGCGACGAATGTGTAAAGGAGATGCAAAAATATCATATGCCAAGTACCTACCCTATACCGCGCCTCGTTAGTCGACTGCGAGATAGACTTTAAAACAAAATATGCCTTATACCACTGTGATGGTAACCTCACATCTGCACTTACCTACTTTCTGATAGAACGCAAGTTGAGGCTGTCGATCAACGCACGCACAGTTGAGCTACCTTCGCCAGCAAGGGGGGAGGCTCTCTTCTCTGGTGGCAGTTTGCAGTGCAATCAAGCTTCAATCGTATCCTCGCCGACCTACGTGACGTTTTCTTGTTCATCTTGCTTGCATTAGGTAGTCACAACACAGGGTTTTTCCGGCATTCTTAACCATTACCCAGTTCTACGAATAATTATCCCCTTAGCTAACGTTTCACTCTGGTTGTGGTGCAAGAAACGGGCCCAAGCGCCAGTCGATTTTTCGGATGCCCATAGGATCAACTTATGTAGGCTGTACAGGGGTATCAACTTGGAGATCTCCCCAACTCAACGGGTGAGATGTTCATGCCCAGAAATAATCATTTGCAATGGGAGGGCCTAGATTCATATTGACCTCTCCGTCTGGTAACTCAACAGAATTCCACATCCAAGTCTTTGGAAAATCCCCCTGGCCTCTCATAAACTCGGTTCATACTGCTATGCAAACAAGTCCTTCTGTCTTCTCTCCAATCGGTATTTGATCATGCAGGCTATGAGGATCAGTTTTCAAGCGTTCGGAGGATCTGAATCACTCTTATATCAGCGCTCGCAGAGCCTATCGTACCACGGTCCAGTTCTCGATAATGTCGGCCAACCTCCGGTGCCCATTCGATTGGGCGGCAATTGGACAGGAGAAGGTAAGACAGTATAGCACGGGAGATATTGGGATAATGCAGGTGGGGTAGAGGAGTGAGGGGTGACGGGAGGTTTACCCATTCCTGCGCGCCATGCCCTCGAGCTCGTACCAGAAGTAGTCTGGTTGGCACAGCCGGGAGTTGTGGTAGGTCAGTACTGGAATGTGGCTGGATTGTCAATGTTTCGGTTCTTACAGCAAGGAACTTGTGTTTCTCCGAACGAGCTGCATGCATTTGGTCGTACTGCTCAGCACTGGCTGCTTGTGGATCGGGCCCGGGATCTAGCGGCCATGCTAGAGCTTCAAGTTGCATTAGAATCAACGTTAACATCTCTAATTTTGAATGTTTTTTTAGTTTCTCGTGATACCATCGTCTGGCATATATATACCCACCACCGTTCCTGACCAATGATCCTATTCAACAAGCCAGAAATCCAATAGCCTGGAGAAGATTGTTCAGTACTAGGTAGATATACATCAGTCTTAGTTATATCACTCGCACCATCTGAGGATCATATTATCTTCTGCCCGATTACATCAATCCCTCGTCGAGGTAACTTTCTACTCAAGATACCCATTTGTCGCTGGCTCTATTATTTCATACTATCCGCTAGCCATACGCAGAGCACCAACTACCAAACATAACTCCCCCCTCCACCCACACTCACCAACACACCCACACGCACGCACACGCGCGCACACGTAGGCAGCACACTCACCCTCAGGAACCACTCAAAATCTACATCGGGTTCTACAAGGGTTTGTTCCAGACACATCCACAGAATACACCTTCTCCTGCTACCTTTACTAGAGTATTGGACATCAACCTCTGCTGGTGCCGGCCGCGGAGCTCAGAGTAGTTTGGGAATTGTGCTTCTGAAGATCCTATTTACTTCTGAAGATCCTATTTACTTCTGGCGCCTTATATCTGCATCTATTAAGTGATTGAGCCTCCAGCCTTTCCCCAGCCGCAGAATTTTAAGTCAGACGATTGGAGTGTGAATACAACAACAACACACTTGGAACTATTCTCTACCGGCTATCTATCGCTCACTCAGCCTCGTGCGTCTGGTTTTTTAAACCCAATCGGTTCCCATTCCATCCATAAACTTCTAGGAACATTCCCTGAACACCTCAATTCTTCACTGAGAAGTCGCCAAAATGCCGCCTTCTGGTGCAACACAAACCCGAAAAAGTCATACCAAGTCTAGGAAGGGGTGCAAAATCTGTAAGAAAAGGCACATCCGGTGTGATGAGAATTTCCCACAGTGGTAAGATTCCCTATCCTACACTCCACCCTCTCTTCTTTTGCACTTTCTTACCACAATGAGGAATACTAATCTCTGACTGTAGTGGAAACTGCACCAAGCATAACGTTCGATGCGATTACATGGACCAGCCTGAGGCAGAATCCTCCCAGCAAGTCCTTGGAAATCCTGATCTCAAGATGACCCCGCAAATTGAACGCGATATCGAGCTGTGGAAAGAAACGGGCGTGTATCCATTCCCTAGTTTAGGAGTCACAGAACAACCCGCTTTAACCCAATATTCGAACACTGATCTCCGCTTGATTCACCACATATCTTCCATCGCAGCTCAAATGCAAAAAGCAGAAGCGCAACAAGGCTCTGTCTGGGTTAGGCGTGTGCCACTGTATGTGCAGTTTTTCTCCATGAGTCAAGTCAGAGATGATTCTAATTCACTTGAAGGTTCCTCAAACTTGCATCAAACTATGACTTTGTTATGCATGCACTTCTCGCTCTTTCAGCAAGTCACCTCAGCTGGTTGACAGCATGCCCGGCGACATTACAGCTATCCTACCATCACCAGGGTCTTGCATTGAAAGGACTTCCTGAGGCTATCGGAAATTTTTCAAAGGAGAACGCTGATGCAATTCTGGCCGCCTCGATACTACTGTCCTGGCAAGCTACAGATTGGTAGGCTAATTTTCTCTTAATCTCCGAACTAGTGACATCAGACTAACCAATTGTGTTAGTCAAGGGTGGCAAAGTTTGATGCAAGGTACGGCTAGTGTTGTTAACTCAATGCAGCCATTTCAAGATGAAAGTGAATTTAGCGAGTATCTAGAGGAAAATAACTTTTTCCACGAAGCGTCAGGGCCGAAACAGCTCAGTCCGATGGAAACAGCGAGATTGCTTAACGATATATTCAACTCCCTCCGGATTTTAGAGCCTTTTGTTCAAGGGCGGGAAGAAGAGTCTAAGGGTCTAAACGACTTGATACTTTTCGTGAGGAACCTAGCAGATAATATCCTGCTTCTTCAATCTGCGGCTGAGCAGTTCGAGCGTCTCCACCCTCTTCGCAGCTGGCTGTTCTTTCTCCCTATATCATTCCTGAAAAGGGCAAGAGAAGACCAAGATGTCTTAATCCTTTTAGCGCACTTTTACGCTGTGGCATTGGCCGTTGAGCCACTATTCCCTGCTGTAGGAGCAGCATGGTTCGGTTCCCTCGCCGTGGGCCCCATTCTGGAAATTCACAAAAATCTAGTGCAACAACATCAAAACATGGCACCATTAGAGAAGCAGCGGAGGTGGCCTATATACCTTATGGAATTTCCTCTTGAGATTGTCCGAGACTTTCGGATACGCATGGGCTGGAAGCGCGCGGATGAGGTTGCGGCTGAGGCCTATGCCGCGCAGGAGATGCAATTCCCGTCTAGCCCAAGCGTGAGTGGATCGTCGGAAGAAACCGTTGGCGATCCAGCAGCCCGCATGGGGGAGGGTGGCGTGGTATTTGATATCACGCAATACTCGGATATCCAGGTTGAGCCATTGAGCAACGAGGACTTTTATGGTCCAGGACTATGGCGGGGTTGGTCTACAGCATCTAATTGATTAGGTACAGCATTGGGGCTGTATAAATTTGGAATGGGGATGTTGGTACTAGTGGAATAGTTGGAAGGACCCGGAAGTAGGTTTATTTGGGTTAATGGATGGGATATACATGGAACATTCTTACAAATATGTTTAGGGTTACTTGACCTGGGTCTATTCATTCGTTTGGAGTATTTTAATGTTCATTCCTTAGTTTTTTAATTGCTATCATTACTCTTTCTGTCATTTCTATCTTTAGTTTGAACAATCCAAACGTGTGTATTTTTATTGATTAGCGAATTCAACATTTATATAAAAACAGACGCTTTCAGATTGTAAGCTAGTACATTTATGGTAGTATCTTGTTCCGCATTTGGTGTTTACTCATGACTACCTCATTGGGACTCCCTACAGACCCTTGTTGTGGTGAGTCTTAAAGGCTACTTGGCAGACGTCACTGATAAGTTAAGGAATTTCCCGCCTGAGATACGTAAGGCAGAGTAAGCGCCAGACTAAATAAGCAAACAACAATATGCATCTTAAAACGGCTCGAGACATGATTAACAAGACGTAGTTGATCAGTTGTTTGATGTGTTGGGCATTCAAATTAACTAGAGCTGATGTTCAGCTACAGAGAGGCGATCAAGGAGCATATGTTTACTTCCTAATCACTGCTAATCTGGTTGGCGCAGCACCTTCCCGAAGAGGCTGCATGTCATGGATACGGTACGGCCGCGATATCCCCTTGTTCACACCTAACCCACAGCTCGAAGTGACCCGTTTTTGCCAGCATTCGGCCCTCGTATACAAAGAACGCGAATTACCACAGTCAAAGGCCTAATATAGGCGATAAGCCATTCTACAGCTCTACATACATTTTTATCGAATTATGAGTTCATCCGGTGCCCGTTTTGTAGGGCTGGTGACGAAGGGGGTGGCAATTAGGCCCAACGATCGCGAAGCTTCTGGAGCTGGCCATGACAGTGGGGGAAGCGAACGAACCGGGGATGTGACATTTTTATCTTAAAATTTTCCGCGGTATGAGATGCGACGCCATTCCCGCGATTACCGAACCAACGCGCAATTTGGGGTTGAGATTATGCATGATGCGCCCGTTGATTCGCCCTGAGCTTGGGCCCCACGGCCCACGTTCTTGCGCAACAATCATATTGTGACAAGCCTGTGGGGGTGGCGTGCACCCCCTGTTTTTTTGGTTTAGCCGGGGGTAGACGCATGCGGGGTCGAGATGAGATTGCCACCGCTTAGGAATCGGACTGGTACCCTGCAGCATGCATGCAGGAGCATGCCCATTTTTTTCTTTCGGGTGGTATTGGCTTTCTCGAAGATCGCAATAGAGACGTTTTGCACCCTGGTCTGGCGGACAATGCAACTTTAGTCACGCCACCTCCTACCCTGGTTGCGCTAGATGTCCGCCGAAGAAGAGTTTTTACAACCCTGCCAGTCTTAAGCAGTCGTCTTAAATTTACAGTAAGAAAAATTTTCCACTTAACCGCATTCGGCCATTTGTTGTTGTTTTTAGCGCAGTAAACTAGAGATATTCTAAGGGCAAAAAATATGCTATCGATAGCATATTTTTTGCCCTTAGAATATCTCACCCTGGTCCCATATCCTTGCTGCTCACATGATATGGTCGGGTTGCTGTGGATACAAGCCGCCAGACCAGGGTGCAAAACGTCTCTAATGGGGGAATATGCTATGGGGAATCTAATTTGGCATTTGTAATTTAAATTTCAGTTTTGATGTTGGTATGTGTGAGTAGCTGCATAACCAGTAATAATTACTGGATTTAGTCTCGCAGGAGCGTGGTTGCGAGAACGCATCTCTACGAGAGGCTGGTGCCTGCCAGACGAGTTTTTTGATGCGAGAACGATGGGTCAGGGTAATAACATAGTTAGGCAAGGGCTACCCACTGATGTGTGTTTAGTTAAGGAGGTATACTACCGTATAAATTCTGGCATACATCTACAGTACATTCCAGGATCTCTTGGCCTTGATATTATGCCTCATAAATTCGGTGGATCCAGCAGAAGAGGGATATATGTTCTCGGATATATCTAGGATTATGGCACGACTTGGTTACATCAATTCAAAGCTACTCATATGAGAGGTTTGATTTACGGTGAATGTGAGAAATCAAAGAGAGGGCCTCTCGAAACCTGGTCCCCTACAACGTCTCGCAGCTGCCTATCTTCCAGACGAAGGGGGGGAACAGAAAGTTCAAGGAAGCATGAACTGTTACCTGTAATAAAGTAATCACATCACATACTAATACGCAATGTATTGTATGCTTAATTCCTCTTGGATTGATTTAATGGATTCGCTGGGCAGAGAATTCTGAGAGAGTCACATGCATGACCTGGCCTTGCGCTGATCAGGCTCAACTATAAATCTCGTGGCTCCACCGAAACTCCAAGCGCCTTTAAAAAGTAGTCGTGCGTAGAGGTATTAAACATACTTATTCATTGATTTCCAACATCCGATTCCTGCGCTTGATGAAATTGCGGGACTGAAGCTGGAAACAAAGAGCAATTACTAAAGGCTTTGTGGTACACAGGTATAGTACCTCCTACCTACTTTAGTTATGTAGCTAATTTCTTCATGTACCATTTACATACCGTTTAATGTGCTGTATTTCAATCATGGACGAATGGTTCCTTAGAAAAGTAGTAATTAATGGAATAGAAGCAGTATCTTATGATACAATGATATATTGTAAGAACAATCTTCTTATAACCTTCACAGCATAAGGGACATCCATGATCTGCCATATGGATGTGTGGACAGTACATCGTTATTACATGGTGAAGGAGCTCGAGGGTAGGGCTTTCAGTGCACAAATGTACTCATTCTACCTCTATTTCCTCTTATTTCTTTGTGCTACAAGTGAGGAGGGCAAAGGCCATTAGATAGCATTGTAATTGAGGAGAGTATTTTGGATATCATGATACCTCTGTTGGCGAGTCACAAGGGTAAATGTAATATCATCCCCATGACTTTTCGTATTTGCTCCGTAACCTATTACAAACAGTCTCAATTATACCTGGTTATGACTGTATTATCAGGAGCGGGTTGTAATCCCCTCACTCCCTTCTCGAAGCCAACCTGGTGCGGTGGTTAGCAACCTTCTGCAAGCCAAAGACTCCGTGCTCATATCCTAGTAGCAGTGCCGGGATAAGTATCTTAGAGAGTAATTTGTAGGCGGTACTACTTGTCGGAGCACATTTATTGTGCATTTTAAAGCCGTGATTCTGGGTAAGTTTGCTCAGGACTGGTGGGCTATGATAGCTCATACGTCAGCTTGTATAATAAGGGTACCTATTTAATTGGGCGAAGATCCTTATCTGATTCTTCGGCCGGAATATCTTGGTTATCTTTGAATACTGGCCAAATAAAGTAACAGAGAGCCGGTAATCCGGCCGATTTTCACATATAGGACGGCTGTTTCTCTACAAGTTATTTTAGAGGTCTGGTGCATTTATCTGCTTACCCATGGAGAAACCGTTGTATGTATGGTCAAAAATGGGTAAGGGAGAATATTTGAAGCGCGCAAAAATAGAATCCAACCCGGAGAAACCAGCCTTGCGTACCCTTATTACTCAATATCTTCACCAATATTGACATATGCCCTATCAACATTTTGATCCTCATCCCCACACCACACTCCCTCTGTGCCAATCAAACGCCTACTTGGATTTGCAACCTTCACCTGGGTAAGCCGGGAAATTGATTCTCGGGGATTGATAGCCTTGCTCATGGGTCTCAGGTAGACCGGGACCATCAAATCCTATATTCTCTGGGTGCCTCTGAGTATAACGCCGCATGAGCCTCTGAGCTATAACGCCGCATGAGCCTTTGAGCTATAACGCCGCATGAGCCTCGAGCTATAGCATATCCAATAGCTGCATCATGCCAGGGTCACCTAGGCTCCAACCAATAGGACTTAGGATTCGTCTCAACACCGTGATAGAACTCACTGCCCATTGTTTAGACTCTAATTGCCGTTAACCCAGGTCTCTACGAGAGGCGGTGCTCGCCAGACTAAACCCAGGACTATTCGTTCAACCGAATTGGTTTGAGCCCACGTGACTGAAGGTAATATGTACGTATCACCCAGGCGGCAGACGACAACCACCTAGGTAGCGGACGGTTATCAGGCCAACACCTGACCACCGACACAGTCTAGACATCAGGCGCGCTTATGGCAGTCTATTAACCCGAAATAAGCGCCTTAGCACTTATCTCAGCTCTCCGGCATCGGCTTGCGGTCGAAATTAATGTCTGATCCAAAACTTGCAAATTTATCACCCATCATGATAGGCTCAACCAATAAAGGTCTAAGGCATACGGATACCTATTTGAAGTTTGGGGCGTAGATAAAAGGGGTATTGCAAAGGACATTAAATATTGGATATTTGATGACGGGGACGCTGGGGAGCGATACTTTCAGCGCAGGCCAATCTCCATTGAGCACCGGTTTGTAGAGTACAGTCTGGTGGCAAAAAGTTCCGTACCCTACCTGCATAAAAAGGCCTGTAAATCTGGTTGCAAGCTCAGGCCACTTTTATGCAGGGTACGAAATTTTGCCACCCGACTGTATCACAGATTGGCTTTTGATTTACTCCAGTTCAAGCTCTGCCCTTTGCACTCCTACACCTTCAGCTTCAAAAGTTTCATGCAATCTATATATAATAGGCAACGGCCTCAAATAGGTATCGCGGATCTGCTGCGACCACTTCCAGCCCAAAGATTGATAAAAAATAACTAGATTAATGCATTCTTAATTTCATCGCCATTGCCCGTATGCCCAAAATCCAAGCTAAACCGCGAAAGAACCACAGGGAATAGACGCTAGCGCTATAAACATAATTAACCCTACGATCGAGGATCGCCTCTCTCCGAACTCATTAGATTACCTCCGTTCCACCATTTACACCTTCTATAACGCCGTGCCAAAGCCTCCTCGAGTATGGCTCTGTGCCTGACCCCCTTCACCCGCCGCGTCATCGACAAACCGCAGCTGTAACAAGGCATCATTCAAAAACGCCTCGCCCGTCTCCCTCTGTGGCGCTCTACTTGCTAGGGGATAATACTCCCCAATGTAACCCGCTCCATCGAGTCCCATCCCATTCCTCCCTTGTTGTGTCGGTGTGGGGGTGGCCATGCTATCGTCATCTGCGTAAGGATTCCCCTCTGCTACATCCCCATACGCTGTGTTTATTGCTGGTAGGAAGGAAGGAGCATGCAAGCTGTATCTGATTTTTGGAGGGGCATTGGGTTCCTTATCTACAGTGCCATCGGCAGATGTCTCAGTGGTGCCAAAATCCGTTGGAAGCTCAATAGGAGACATGGGGCTATGTGCTGGCATTTCATAGAGAACTTGTGGCTCTTGCTCTGGCTGAGCTTGAAGATGGGATGGCGGTGGATGTTGCCTAGGATACTGTGCTTGCTCGTCCTCCGGTATGGGTGCTGGTAATGAATAAGGATCCAAAGTATTGCTTGGTACTGTCGTCAACTGAGTTGGTGTTGCCTGTCCTGGGTTCAAACTAGCCTGTATTGATGGCGACTTGGTAGGACTCTGTTGTGCTCCCGTATTACCCGTCATCTCCGCATCTCGGATGCCAAACTGGGCAATCGTACGTCTACACAAGTCAACAACCTTGAAAAGGATGATTTCAGGGTAACAGTAGATGGTTCTGGACACATACAATTTCCGGCCCACCCAACCCGCCAATATCCTTCCTCGTTGTTTCTCTCCCAGCCGACTTCGTGGAAAATCACCTTTAGCCACAAAGGCCACAATATCCGCGACGAGTTGATGCTCGTCCAAGATTGCATTGACAATTACGGGTACCATAGACGCCAGGTATGCTTTCTTTACGACCTCGACCAGGACGACAACCAGTCCACCAGCTTGGAATACCGCACTGGGACAAAGTGTCAGTAATCCATATTACAACGCTTCCCCGCGCGACATTGTAACTTACCTCCCCCCATTGCATATATTCCCATGACACCTCTCCACACTTGCTTCGATGTCCATGGGGAAATGAGACAGTCCATTGACCTCAAATGTCTCCCCAATTCCACCCAAAACAAACAATATCTGCATTTCAACCATCCCGCCCCCAGGACCAATAGGCCTGTTGACTGTATGTAGAAATCCCAAATCCCCTGTCCTGACGTATGTATTCCTTTGATCTCCATCTATGGTCTTGCCTGAAAATCTCTCGGCGTCGAATGGATCCATCGATCGGTAGAAGGACTTTACGCATGCTTCCGATTCAACCCAGATTTCACCATATTCCCCTGTATGGCAGAGGCACCTCGTTTCGGGGTTGACAATGGCAACCTGAGTGGAGACTGGTACCATACCGGAGTCTTGGACGAGGAGGGCATTGGGATTGGTTTCGGGATCAACTTGGTAGACGAGGCCGGCACGGAGCGCCTTAGGGTCCAGCCATAGCTCAATAGGTTCAATGCACATATATGATCGGGAGGCGATCATGGGGTTGAGTACATGCGAATATACAGTGTTGATGGCGGTTCGGTCAAGTCCCGCACCAGCGAAGTGTAGGCGTACTCGTTGGACTACATCTCCCAAAATTCAGTTCAAATGAGCCTAACCAATTCGATAATTCGATACTCACATATATCTGTCCTAGGCCTTCCATCGAAGCTAATCATCATATCCTTCAGCTCATGGAGTGTGAACCCTTTGGCGGGCATTGTATTAATCCCATGGTCTAACATCTGAGGCGTTGCATATGTATCTTTAATCTTGTATCTGGACAGCGTCAAAAACAGACTCATTGGGTTCTGTGCAAAATCCACTGGCGACACCAAATAGGTAGGTGCGCCAACAAATACCCCCATTAGACAAGTATGTATGAAACCCAAGCCTGATGTACTCCTAACACAGCCTAGCACTGGCCTGGAGCTTGTCATTTGACATGTTTCTTTCTGCACCTTGCACATTCCCATTATTGTCCTATGGCTCAGTGAAACCGCTATTCGCCTCTGGTCCGGGGTCCAGTAGGTCCACACTAACGCGGTGTATGATTGGTCAACCCATCCCGGACTCATCGTGAATCCCAAATCCCTGCATCCTAGATTTTGCTTTGGGGGCTTCGTGGAGTTGTAAATTGGTGGGAGCTGCGTTCTAAGCAGCGCCGATATCTGCTTCAAGTGCTGTACCACCGGCTTCCATTTGAGCAAATGATCCACCTCATTATTGACCAGTATAGCTTTGACATCAAAGTCCTTGACCATATGAAGCAACGCTGGACAATCCTCTCCAAGCCGATTTTGATCCAATGGACCCGAGGGAATCGCAATAACTCCTAGGCAAAAACATGCATGCACTGCGAATACGAATTCTTCTGAGTGGGTGTACATGAGAATGGCATGGTCCCCGGCTTTCAGTTTCCACTTATTCTTCATGCATGTCGCAACCGCAGCAATCTTCGTGTCCAGCTTTCTCCAAGTAATACCTTTGCCCTCCTTCCCCTTATTATCAATTGAACAGTATGATAACTCATCGGCCTGCCTCATCACTCTCCACTGCAGGAGGTCCACGATACTAGAAAAGTGATTGAGTGGCGTAGACGTCCTGTCGTCAATAACCACCTCCCGATGATCGACACCTGAATATTGTTTTTCCTGTAGCATCAATTGCTCTTGCCGGCTTTGCGTAGCTATTGAAGACCATATGCCTCCCACAGGATCAACTCCAATTGGTAAGTTAAGCACTGCCCGCTCAACGCCAAATTTGACATGCACACAAGGGAGTGTTCCTTGATCAAACTCCTTTCTGCACAGCATATTTCCAATTTCTTTCCGTCCATTTTTCCATACCCGGGGAAGGCTGTGAGGGGCGGTGATCATCACACAGTACACACGTAGGTGGTGCTCCTCAAGGAGGACCTCCATACATCGCTCCGAAAGTGATTCAAGCAAGGCTGTGTCAAGCTGCCTAGGGGGACCGCCGGCCGATTGGGGTGCAGTTGAAGCCGCATGAGACTCCATAAGTATAATGGGCAAATGCTCGTTATTGACCAAAACGTCGAAACCTGAACTGCATTTGGATATTGTCATCAGCCTTCACAGCCCATAGCTGCCGGAGATAGCTCATGTAGCACAACTCTCCCCTCGCTCCATAGCCGTAGTTTATATATCTAAAATATATGGGAGCAGGAAATAGTAAATCCACACACCTATCGAAAATTTTCGGAATGTTTTTCATCATGCTAACAATCAGATGCTGAACGAAATAGTACCTATATTCTGGGGGTCCAGCATCCTCTCCCATACCAGCCACATCTTCAACCCACTCTACCCTCTGTCTTAACCTATCTTCGTACAAGCCCAAGACATATACTTTCCCTTCAATCACACATCCGAGTAAACCAGTTCTTAAGAATTCCGGCTCCACAGCAATAGGTGTTGGATTTCCAGATTCAAACTTGTATGATCGAGCATGGAATATAGTTTCTGTATGCTTCGGCTGAGCCCAAAATCCGCCAGATAACGAGGGTGAGTCGACCCATATCTCCCCGATAACATTTGGTGTACAGAGGAGACTGGTCTCTGGGTCAACAATCGCTAGCGTAGCATCTGGTATGGGATAGCCAAACGCTCCAATCCGGACAGTCTTTGTATCGCCTGCGCCTGCCCTTTTGCGAGCTTCATTTCCCATGGCTACCACTTGCACCTCATTAGTTTTCAATGCCTCCTTATCTAATAATACCTCTCCCAACTCGGGTACCGCCTTAGCCGCAGATTCAACTACAGATGACCCCCCTAGTAAGCTACTATAACCAGTACCTATCACAGGGGTTTCTCCGCGCTTTTCCTTCTTCCCCTTCCCGCTTTCATCCTCACTATCAGATGATCCATCTTCACTTGCTCCATCTGCTACCGGCAATTCCAATTTCAACGTACATCCCATCCTCTCCTCTCCTCCTAGCCAATCTCTCATCGCGATTACCATCCCTCCATGTTCTGGTAAACATAGCATAGGTGCCACCACCTCCCTAGCCCTTGTATTCCCCAATGGGCGTAGCCACCTGTCTGCTAGAATCTCATGGAACTTCGCATCTACTGTCAGTGAATCAATCATGCAAAGCTTAATGTTGGAGAAGTCCACTTTCATTTTTTTTGTAAATTCTCGGGTGGCGAAAGGGTCCTGCTGGTAATTGAATGCCGCGGCTTTCAACCCCGGGTAATCTGCCAGAACCAAAGTCGCTTTATATTTGGTGAGAACATGTGCATACAGTCCAGGGGTGGCCACGGTCGAAGGATGACACCATACGGTAGTATGACCTCCAAACACGTTCAAGAGAACACCCAGTATCATTCCTATTTGTTGTCTTGGGTCTAGGTACGTGACCAATGTTTCTCCTGCAATCTGCTTCCCCACCTTATCCTTCAAGGCTGCAGAGAATGTATCTTGGGTTTCTTTCGTCTTTGCAGTACTGATGATTGCGCTCAGAGTCGCCATTTGATGCATGATAGTTCGATGGCTCATAACCACCCCCCTCAAATCTCCTGTTGGTGCTCTTGAAAACTCTATATATGCCAGATCCGGTACCTGCAATGCTGGCACATCATCCTTTTTCTTTGGATTATATGCTCCAAACTCATTCGTCTTCCACCACTCAACCCCCCTAGGCCAATTGAGTTTTTGGGCGACCAAGTCCCGCTGGAAAGCTTTTAAATTATAATCGGTCGTCAATGCTAGATGTGCTTGTGTATTAGTTAGTATGTAGTTTAACTTCGCATTATCCTCCAAGGCATTAATAGGTACAGCCACCACCCCAGCAATGAAGCACCCCAGAAGTGCCACGGCAAAATCAATAACTTCGATATCTCTGTAAAGCAATGCTACCCTATCACCCCTATATAGGTTCGACTTGTCCCTTATGACTTGTGCCACCTTCTCAGCTCTCGAAGCCAGCTTATCCCATGAACAAGTTGCAAACTCCTTCCCCTTGGCATCCAACACCATATATGCTTGCGACTTTGGAAACGTTCTCGCGCGATGTCGTAGAACCGAGGCGATATTATCAAACTTGTACATTTGAACACCGCTATTATGGGTATCAAAAACTGCAAAGGGTATATCTCGCGGTTCCAGTGGTTGTAAGTGATTAATAACAGCAGGTGAAGGGAGATCATTTGCGGTAAGCATTGGAGGAGCCATAGCAGCTGTTGGTGAAAAAGGGACACCATCACCAGCACTCATACTTGGATAGCGCTGACGTGCCCCTGGTGGGTTACCAAAGTCACTTACTGGCCTTCCATACTGCATAGACTCACGTGAGGGGTCGTACCCATGCGCCGTGAAATCATTAAAGTATCCCGTCGACGGGTCACACACCCCCTCTCCTCGCATCGTGTCCGTACGTTGTACATCCTGTGGGTACCCATCTTGCCCATACGTTGAGTAACGCAATCCCGGATTAATGTTCTTATAGTAATCAGGTTGGTATCCTGCTTGTTGATGTGGATTGAAAGCAAAGCTCGGTGTCTCACTACCCGTAGAAGCTCCACTAGCATTTCTAGAATGTGATAGCACATTTGATGGCAGCGTCATAGACATGTGGCGGCTATGTGGTGATAGATGGGATGCATTGGAGCCAGACCTGACGTGCTGCAACGCCGGATTATGTTCTATTGGCCCACCATAAGACTGCCCAGGATATGCATACCCCACAGAATGTATCGAAGCCATTGTGTCGTGCCTCTGATGTCCTTGTGCTTCGCGACCTTGCCCTACTTGCGGAGCTCCGAATGACGATGGGGATGTCGAAGGCTGTGGATGTGATAATGACGAGTGCGGTGAGTGCAGTGACGATGTTCTATCCCCAACGTCACTGAGGGCAGCTGCGGCTTGTGGCCCAAGGTACTGTGATAATAGAAGCGTTCTCCTCTTTTGATAACCCTTTGCTGTAATATCTCCCTCCTCAAGTTCCTGGTCTAGCTGGGCCAGTTGTTGTTGTAACTCCGGGTCATCCATGTTGTTGACAAGTCAAGTGTAGTACAAAAAGGAGGGCTTTGGTGTAGCAGGCGATGCACGGGGTCTTCCAACGGTTGCAGAAAGGGAATGATTATTCAGAGAGAGCAATCAGTATTTGTGGAACTTGGTCCCTTACTTGCCTACCTGCACCTATACACTGTTGTCAATAGAGGTCGACATGTAACAGGAGCCCGGGTTCAACCACCAACCCAACAACCAAAACAAACCAGACGATGGCGTATGTAATCGAAGGAGCGAAAGACGACAGCTAGATATCAATATGAACGGGCAAAAGAGTTTTACGAGGAATGGAGTAACACCAGTGGAGATGGATCTCCTGGATGTCACAATGTACTGTACTTGCAACCTATTGGCAAGAACTTTTCCTGGTCCGCAGATCCCAGGCGACATGGGTTGTGGTCACGATCACAGGAAAGGCAACACCGTTGGACACCGACAGCTTACCAGTAATACCAATTAATATATGACAGCTCATGCAGTTAATTCTCTCGCAGAGTAAGCACAAGTCCCCGCTCCCGTTCATCTCCTGCTGTCAGGAGGATCCCCGCTGGCATGGCCAGGATCAGGTTCCGTCCAGTTAGATCAGCTTGCAACTCATCGAGACGACACAGAAGCGTACTAGCAGTATGTAAAATACTTATGTAGCTATTCCACAGCCATGTTATACACACATATTGCGAATCGCGAGGATTGTTACTTGAATTGAATAGGTTCAGCTAAACAAGGGCATTGTTCCGCTTACTTAACTACTTAGATATTTATTGACTAAGAACTTCGTAATCACGTGATATCACAAATCTTGGCTCTCGCCGCTCCAGATTTACCCTTAATCAGGTAAATTCAGAGCCCATCACAAGTACCCAATTACCCTCACTCCTCCTCTGCAATGGCCAAGGGCAAGAAATCCAAGCTTGAAAAGCCCTCCCTCCCCATATGCCCCAAAAACGCCCCCAGGGGCAACCTTGCCGACGATTTCATTCTTACTATCTCCGATAACGAGGACAACGTTCCCGTACTCGACGAACTAGAAGATGAAGCCCTCATCGAAGTGGCCCAAGCCCAGGGGGACCCCGACTCCCCAGAGCCTGAGCCTAAACCTACAACAGGGAAGAAGAGAAAGGCTGGGGCAGCTAAATCCAAAAAAGCAAAGAAGATAAAGGTACTGGGAGCAGCAGATGGGTCTCAATCGGACGATATGGATTCTGAGTTTGAATTCCAATACGGGGAGAATGAAGGGGTGTGGGGGAATTTTGAGTGGGGACTCACTGAAGCCCCGGGGCTGAATGAGAATAAGAAAGCGGTGGATATTGACGACATAATACGGCGGAGGAGGCATGAGCGTGGGGAGAATGTTGATAGGCCGGCTGAGCCTGGGGATAGCAAGGTGAATGGAAGAAAGGATAAGAAAGCCAAAAAGGAGGAGAAGAAGTCTTTAAAAGATGGGTATGATGGGGACGACTGGGCCAGCAGTGAAAGCGAGGATGGTGCGGGTGAGAAAATGGAGGATGTCACAATCGACTCTGACGATGAAGATCTAGCTGCCGACGGTTTTGGCGGGGCTGTCGACTCTGCCGACGAAGAGGAAGCAGCTCCTGACTCGGGCAAAGACGATGAAGGCAAGAACAGTGGTGATGAGACCGATGAAGATGACTCCGACTCGGAAGCCTCCGTAGTCGAGCACCCGTTAGATAATGCCTCGGGATCTGACGATGACGAAGCCAGTGATGACGAAGCCGAGAAAGCTCGCAAGAATGCCTTCTTCGCTCCAGAGTCAGAAAGTATTGGGTCCAATAGCAAGCTTACCGACGAGACCCTCTCCACCGCCTCCTTCCAGTCGATGAACCTTTCTCGGCCTATCCTCCGTGGTCTCACTTCTGTCGGATTCACCACACCCACCCTCATCCAAGCCAAAACCATCCCCTTTGCGCTTCTTGGAAAAGACGTAGTCGGTGGTGCCGTCACCGGTTCGGGAAAAACCGCTGCCTTCATCGTCCCCATTCTCGAGCGATTACTATACCGTCCCAAAAAGGTCCCCACCTCACGGGTCCTAGTCCTCTGTCCAACCCGTGAATTGGCCATCCAATGTCACCAAGTAGCAGTCAAGCTTGCCGCTTACACAGACATTCGATTCGCCCTCGCAATTGGAGGTCTCAATCTCAAAACCCAAGAGACTGAGCTCCGTGCTCGCCCCGATATCATCATCGCCACCCCTGGTCGATTCATTGACCACATGCGCAACACTGCTGGAGTCGCAGTCGACACCATCGAGATCCTTGTCATGGACGAAGCTGACCGGATGCTCGAAGATGGGTTTGCTGCTGAACTCAACGAGATCATTTCCCATATCCCCCGAAGCAGACAAACTATGTTATTCTCCGCAACCATGACTGACTCTGTCGACCAGCTTATCCGACTCTCCCTCAACCGCCCTGTCCGCCTTATGGTCGACAATAAAAACTCTACTGTCACCACCCTTATCCAAGAATTCGTCCGTATCCGGCCTCAGCGCGAACATCTCCGCCTCGCAATGCTCATTGAGCTCTGCCGCAACGTCTACCGCAGCCGAACAATCATCTTCTTCCGCTCAAAACAACTCGCTCACCGATTCCGCATCCTCTTTGGTCTTCTCAACCTCAAAGCCGCGGAACTTCATGGCTCCCTCTCGCAAGAGCAACGTGTTAAATCTGTGGAGCTCTTCCGGACTTCTGCTGTTGACTTTCTCCTTGCTACGGACCTTGCTTCTCGTGGTCTGGATATCAAAAATGTCTCGACAGTCATTAACTACGAGTCTCCCCAGTCTCATGCTATTTACCTCCACAGAGTCGGTCGTACAGCTCGTGCGGGACGTAGCGGTCGCGCATGTACCCTCGCCGGCGAATCAGACCGAAAAGTCGTCAAGCTCGCCGTCAAAGCGGCCAAAGCCCAACACGCACCAATCGCTGCCAGAACCCTTGACCCCCCCTCCATCGATAAAATTGGTGAGGAGCTAAAGCTACTCGAGACCGAAATTGACGAAATCCTCAAGGAGGAGAAAGAGGAGAAACAGCTTAGCCAAGTTGAAATGCAGGTCCGCAAGGGCGAGAATATGATTAAACATGAAGCGGAGATTAACTCTCGTCCTCAAAGAAGCTGGTTCCAGAGTCAGCAGGCTAAGAAGAATGCAAAGGAGGCGATGTTGGCGAAGTTGAATGGAAAGGAATTGCCCGAAGTGGGTGAGAAGGCTGGGAAGAAGAGGTTAAGTGGGAAGGTGAAGAGGAAATTAGATTGTAAGGGGGAGCAGGAGGAAGGGAGGGTGTTTAAGAAGACGACGGCGCAGAGGGTGGAGGGGCAGAAGAGAGGAAGTGGCGCGAAGACGTTGATGAAGGTTGCAGTTAAGAAGGCGAAGGGGAAGGCGGTGAAGAAGAATGAGGTAAAGATGGCGAAGGCGAAGAAGGGTGGGAAGGGGAAGAAGTAGGTAAGTTATGCGTGGAGTATTCGAGGCCTGGAGTTGAAATAGTTGTATCTTGAGAGTGCTTTGATGGAGTGAGTGTTCAGGGTAATTTTTTTTTTTTCCTTGTTCGGGGGAGGAGGGGCAATCGAGACCATTCTTGTATATTACCATATGTCGTTTCTGTTGAGCGTACTGATTCTTATGTCTCTAGCTTCTTCTGGTTGGTGGAAATAAAAGCGTCCCTATTTTCAAATTGCCCGTCCTTTAATTGTGGACCTATCTGATGTTCTGTACTTCAAGGTCACGAGAATTGGTGAATATCGAGATTTCCAGAGGATTTAACATGAAAAATTCAATCACCGGTACTTATCCCACGCGCGTATCTTACTCCTTCCCCCAACCCCAATAGTGACCAGTTACCAGTGGCAAATACGTACAAAAGGAAGCGATACTACCCCCTGGTAAGGTGGCAGAGCATATATTCAAGCAAACTAACATACATAGGAAACATAGCCTTCACCGCGATGTAGGAAGCAGCAAACATACACACCTAAAGATGTAAAAGCAAGAAATTTTTAATACCTATTTCAAAGATATATACTTTAGTATAAGAAAAAATTCCACCAATATAGATCTTTGTAGGTTCCCCCCTTTCCAGTCCAGAAAAATAGTTGAAGTAAAAAAAGAGAACCAAAGGTTCAGTTGTACCTTTTCCAACCCAACCATCCCCCCCAAGCTACCCAATATCCTATCCTATTATTAGGCCTCCTGCATGAATTATGGACTCATACAGCCCCTCTTTCCCCCAAATTACCCATTATCTAAGTTCCCTCTCGCAAGATCCAGAATATGAGGAAATTTTGAGAAAGATAGGTAGGACATAAGAAGTCTCGCACAAATACACAAGACATTAAAAACTAGACACAAAAATGCTAAAAGTAAATGCAAGACCCAGTTACCGCCCATTTTAGGGCAGACCAAGCCCGCTGTAAAGTGAATGAATCCAAAAACACCTAATCCAGCCGTTAAGACAAAGGCCGTATTTGTTAATATTTTCCTAAACCAAAAAGTAAAACGAAAGGACAAAGGACATTATGAGACGCGAGCGAGTGCCAAATCAAGAGACAAGGAAATTTATACTACCCAAGTTAGAATCCATGCGTGCATGCCATCACATCTTCGTTTCAACCATTCACTGACTCATCCGCTAGCCCAATCTTACCCTACTTAAATTTAGGCAAATACAAGGAGACCAGCGGCAACAGCGAAGAGTGCGAAGATGCTGGGCTTGATGGAAGCTGCGGCACCTTCAACAGTTGGTGGTGGAGTACCAGATGGGTAGGGAGAAACGATGCTATTAGAAGATGGGGTTGGGCTATTGAATTGTTAGCATTTGAACTGTTAGATTCCATAACGCGGTTGGTGTACTTACTAGACAACAACAGGGGCAGAGGGACTGCTGCTATCAGATGGGTAGGAAGCCGGAGGAGTGTAGGTTGGGCCAGGATTGCAGACATCGGGACTATCAGTGCAGACAGTGCGGGTCACAGTGACGAGGGTAGTGGGAGAAACAGTCGCGGTATCGCATGAGGTGGTTGTCTCTGGCTCTGGAACGTAGGTTTGAGGAACGTCAGGGGTGGTAGTCTGTGGCTCAGGAGCAATGACAGTGGAAATCTCTGGCTCTGGAACGTAGGTTTGAGGAACGTCAGTGGAGTCAGGGGTGGTAGTCTCTGGCTCAGGAGCAATGACAGTGGAAATCTCTGGCTCTGGAACGTAGGTTTGAGGAACGTCAGTGGAGCAAGGAGTGGTAGTCTCTGGCTCTGGGCCAACGGTGGTCGAGACATCGACATCAGTGGGGTAGGGAGTGATCTCTGGGACCGGAGCAATGGTGATAGTCACATCAGTCACGCAGGGAGTGGTGGTCTCTGGCTCGGGGGCAACGGTGGTCGAGACGTCGACATCAGTGGGGTAGGGGGTGGTCTCCGGGACTGGAGCAACGGTGATGGTCACATCAGTCTCGCAGGGAGTAGTCTCTGGCCCAGGGGCGATAGTTGTCGAGCCAGTTGAGGTTGGAGTAGGCTCCTCAGTCTCCTCATAGTCGGTGGTGGTCTCAGTCCCATATTGCGTCTCCGTTGGAGTGACAGTTGGGATGTCAGTCACATCACCGACTGTGCTGGTGTCAGTTAGAGTAGGAGTGGGCTCCTCAGTGGTCTCACAGTCCGTGGTAGTCTCGTCAGTTGGGGTTGGAGTTGGCTCCTCAGTCTCCTCGCAATCGGTGGTCTCAGTTGGGGTGACAATAGGATTATCAGTCACATCGCCGATTGTGGTGGTATCAGTAGGAGTAGGGGTGGGCTCCTCAGTCTCCTCGCAATCGGTGGTTGGAGTGACAGTTGGAGTATCAGTCACATCATCGACTGTGCTGGTGTCAGTTAGAGTAGGAGTGGGCTCCTCAGTGGTCTCACAGTCCGTGGTAGTCTCGTCAGTTGGGGTTGGAGTTGGCTCCTCAGTCTCCTCGCAATCAGTGGTAGTCTCCGATGGAGCCTCTGTAGGAGTAGGCTCCTCGGTCTCCTCGCAATCGGTGGTCGTCTCAGTTGGGGTGACAGTAGGAGTATCAGTCACATCGCCGATTGTGGTGGTATCAGTTGGAGTAGGAGTGGGCTCCTCAGTTTCCTCGCAATCAGTGGTAGTCTCCGATGTCTCCGTAGGAGTAGGCTCCTCAGTCTCCTCGCAATCGGTGGTGGTCTCAGTTGGAGTCTCAGTCACATTGTCGACTGTGGTGATGTCAGTTGGAGTAGGAGTGGGCTCCTCAGTGGTCTCACAGTCCGTGGTAGTCTCGTCAGTCGGGGTTGGAGTTGGCTCCTCAGTCTCCTCGCAATCAGTGGTAGTCTCCAATGGAGTCTCTGTAGGAGTAGGCTCCTCGGTCTCCTCACAATCGGTGGTGGTCTCAGTTGGAGTCTCAGTCAGATTGTCGACTGTGGTGATGTCAGTTGGAGTAGGAGTGGGCTCCTCAGTGGTCTCACAGTCCGTGGTAGTCTCGTCAGTCGGGGTTGGAGTTGGCTCCTCAGTCTCCTCGCAATCAGTGGTAGTCTCCAATGGAGTCTCTGTAGGAGTAGGCTCCTCGGTCTCCTCGCAATCGGTGGTGGTCTCAGTTGGAGTCTCAGTCACATTGTCGACTGTGGTGATGTCAGTTGGAGTAGGAGTGGGCTCCTCAGTGGTCTCACAGTCTGTGGTAGTCTCATCAGTCGGAGTTGGAGTTGGCTCTCCGGTGGTCTCACAGTCTGTGGTAGTCTCCTCCGCGGAAAGAGTTGGAGTTGGAGTTGGCTCATCCATGGTCTCATAATCCGTGGTCGTCTCGGGAGTGGGAGTTGGGGTATTCTCCTCATCACAATCTGTGGTGGTCACTGGCTTTTTCGTCGTTTTTGCCTTCTTGGTGGCCCGGTCTTCACACTCATCCCAATAGCGTTTGCAGAAAGTCCTCTCTTCCAATTCCGACATCTCTCCATTAACATACCTGGCAACGAGAACAGATTTCTCAACGCCCTCGAAAGAGCGTGCAATCATAGCACTCTCATCTTGACCAGTGGGGACAGCAAAGCCAGCAGTGGCCAATGCAAGTAGAGAAAGGAGATGAACGGTTTTAACCATTTTTTAGATTAAGTATAAAATCAACTAAGCAGAAGGCACGTGGGAGTAATGGAGTTACGGGTGAGGGGTGGAGAAATTGTGTGATAACGAATGTCAGCGTACAAGTGGGGAGCGAGAGAACCCAGCGAGTGCGCAGAGTAGTGTGAGATGGTGAAGAGCAGTACAGAGGAGGAAAGCCCCCAGCATTTTAAACACCAAGGGCCTTAGAACGGAGGTTGACCAAAGGCAGTCAAGCATAATGTCCTTGAAAGAATAGGCAGTTCAGGGTGATATTCCTCCACCTGGATTAGGCCAGAAGCGCAGTAGTCCCAGTCGTCCAGTTGAGGCCGGGATGTAAAGCTAGAACGATTCACCACATGGACCCACATCATTAGTGCCGCCTGGGAGGGCCTTGAATCGTGCACAAAGATTCACCCCACTTGAATACCGGTTGGTCATCCGTATCGAGCGGTAGCTGATCGTCGGCAGTACGAATTGTCCGATTTTTCCAGAACGTGTTACACCAAATATGTAGATTCTGCGCTGTCACCCAATTGCGTCCTCTGTAAGTCGGGAATCCCTGTTTCCGAGAAAATACAGATAACTTAGTTCTTTAAAATTAGCAGCACACACTATGGTTAAAAGCTCTTAAGGTAACCTACAATGACTAGAAGCGAAATTAAGGGAGAAGTACCTAGTTAGAGTAACCTTGACTCTCACCTTGACAGTGGCAACCGAGCCCAAAACAAAAGCAAAGAAGATTCTGTGGGACAGGACCAAGGTAAAAGAAGTTGTAGGCACAGACACTGGAAGATGAAAAATCGTAATATATCTGCCTTTCCTCCCCTTACAGTTCAGTCATCTTCGCCGCTATCACTTCCACTATCCCAACCTTCCTCATACACTGACAAAAAGCCACTTAGCTCATTGTAGAGGTCTTCCCTATCATCCAACGGTGCATAACGAAGAACTGTATCTCTTACCCTCCGGAGCGTCTCCGTAGCAGCGGACGACGTCCGCAACGAGGACACAACTGGCAAGGAACCTTTGCGGCCAGCAAAGATATTAGGGAAGCTATCCAAAATAGGATAGGCTAACTTAGTGTGAAACTCCCTGTTAGGCCACATCTGTTAGTGGAACTTTTCAATTCGGGAGACAAAGGGGATTCGGGAATACGTATTAAGTATCGAGGTGAGGCAAGTTAAACCAAAAGCACTAGCGACATAGAATAACTGGTGCGTCGAAAACAGAGCCACTGCATGAAAGAACTAACCTTTGAGGGATTACTTGCAGCATGCTTGATTCTGATATGCTGGGCGTAGAATCCACTTGCATTGTTCCCCTAGATACCTTCACGATTGAAAATAAACGTTTCTCCGAACTCTTCCCAGTCCAAGAGAGATCAACGAGGTGCGGCTTAGGTGCGGAATCAATAGTCGTCATGCTCCCGTTATGGCTCCCTGCTGGGGTGGAATCCGTTGGGAGAGTCATGGATACGAGACCTATGTTCCGAAAACCGCTAGGGTTCAATGTTGCACTAAGATCTGCCAGCTTGGCCCCAAGAGCCTTATCTTTCATTCTTGTTTGCAAAGTTACTGTCTCCATTGCAGTGGAAAGGAGTGCTGATTTGTGCCACTGGGATGTCGGATCCATCTCAATGAACTTCGGAACATTGATTGGTGGACTGACAAGGGGTACGTAAATAGAACTGAGTGGCATGAGGGCACTGAGGGCATTAGCGAGAGCTACGGTTCTAGGAATACTTTTCTCCTGTTATTTGGTCAGTTGCAAAACAAGGACCGTGCCGTCAGCAGGTGCAGCACGATGATTGCATACCATTGGTACTTTCTCGCCCCGTTCAAAGCTCCACGTCCACAGTTCCGTTTTTGGATACTCGTCTCTCAAAGCTAACGCGTACTCTGATGCGAATCCGCCCCATCCATCGTCAGTAGTCGTAAAGATTTGAATGCCTTGCATTTGATCACACTCCTCTGCAAAGTATCGAATATCTCTGTCCAATACGTCATATTCCTATTAATGGCATCAATGTCAAGGCATTTGCGCTAGTAGACTGACGAGAAGCACACCTTGTCAATTGAGTTAAACAGTTCCCGGCCGTCGGTGTAGTTCTCGAATGGTGACAAGGTGGAGTTGACGGCATATTGATATAACTGGACAATCGAGCGAGGGTGGTAGTATAGAGTGTTAAAATCACTCCAGTATCGCACAGTATCGGTGGTCAGTGGAGGGGGCTCTGTTCCCTGTATCCCGAGCCGTTAGAAGGCCACTTATGTATCATCAATTGCGCACTATAGAACGGTGGAACCAACCAGCTCCAAGCTTGTAATGTACGGATGCACCTCAATCTCTGGCTCCTTCTGCACAATAATATTGTCGTTCCTAGCATCGTCAGAATTGGACAAACCATCTCATTATTGCCGATGAACCTGATACCATATTGCCGCTCGATTCTTATTCGTCTGGCCCTCGTCCATGTCGTATAGAGCATTGACCTTTTTCATAGTCCCAAAACCACCTTCAGCCCATTGAGATCAGCCCACGTACATGCGCCGCGGGCACGGAACAGGAGGAAAAGCCTGGTTGGGATCAAACCTTTGAGATCATATATCAAGGCCCTAGGAGTGTATGTCTCGATGCCCCCGGCCCCGATGCCTGCCCGAAAGTGCACATCATGGTCAATCGGAGTTGGCTCGGTGTCTTCCCCATATGTGAAGTACGATTGCTGTTAAATACGAGGTGAAGTTAGACTCCTGCAGAGACAACCTGCAGGCGATGCTGCTTGATACTGCGATTGCAAGCAAAAAAACAAAATAAAGTAGGACAGTAACATCGTTCGTCTTAATACTTGTATAACCGCACATACCTGCGTATTCCAGAAATGCGTCGCAACATAATTGGCGCAATGTCCAAGTTGGAGGGTGACAGTCTCGTGCATCTTATACCCAGACAGCCAAAGGAGACGCTGACGATAATTGACGATAGGGTAGCAGTGAGGTTGAGGCTCACCGTATTCAGATGAACGCCAGGGTCTGTGAGGTCGAATCCTGTGGTAGGTTGCCTGGTTGCTCAATTGGGAGGGTTGCGTAGTCTGGTAGCGATAGTTACTAGACAGTTCTGGTCGCCAAAGTTAGGTAAGTATGTGTCGCATCTTTGAAATTTCGCATACGTCTCAAGTGCAAACATATCTTCGCACAGGCACACACCCTATATATGTATGCACTTCGCACATTGTAACTCTGAACTCCAGAGCGAACTTGCACCGGAAATGAGCAAGGAATTCCATAGTCTAAATCAAGAAGTATGAGTCTTGTGCCAGAAAATATGCACTATTAGGTACTTAATGAGAACAGTACTTAATGTATGTAGGTAACCTTGTACTTATCCAAGATGAGAGGATACTTAGAATACGTAAGACAGTAAGTACATTGAGTTACAAATAGAAAGAATGAATTAACTACTCGCAGCTACATACAGTACCGCGACGAAAGTGCCAAACCAGACTACCGACGAAACTACAGTACCACATGTTTAGCTAAATCTATGTATACAGGTCTAGCACTTCTTCGGTCTCAATACTTTGTATACCAACCTCTGCCTTAATAACAGCAGCAACTCGGCGAGGCATAGATCTTGTTAAGAAATCAAGTAACTTAGACGGAATCTCTTTCCAAGCCTCCAACAAACAAGCTGCCATCCTTTTCTTTACAGTTGCTGCCCCCCCGCCGACATGTTGCAATATCAGGAAAGTTTGGTGTAAATCCGCTTGAGATAACACCAGACTGCACAAGAGAGTTGAGATCTGGTGAACAAGCTAGGTAATCACCGTTTTTAAAACTCAGTTAATTCTGTAGTCTGGTTGGCACCTGCCTCTCCTAGTTAACTCTGCCTTGTTCTTTCTGCCCAGAAGTTCTGCCAGTGCTGGGTTAGCAGTTGTGACTTCTAAATCTGGAGAACTTGATGTCAACCAAAGGAGCTCGAGCTCTTCCTCACTCCGTATAACATGTCTTACCTTGAGTGGCGAGCGCTGCTAAGTAGTTAACTGGCAGTCTTTCACAACATGCTTGATTTCATTCTGCATATTACGATCTTGACAGACTACTCTTATATGGATGGGTACTAATCATGTGAGCTAATCTAATCTACTGTAGATCTCTGATCAGAGGAATGACGTCATCAGTTTTATGTTGATCTCGGAAGTGCAATGTCAATAGCCAGTAGAAGCACGGTACTACCTATAAGCATATAGCGGTCTGTTACATTTCTAAATATGTTATTATGTAAAAGCAGCGCTAAGTATAAAGTCAGGCACTAAAGTACTGATCATGATGGAGTTCCTATTTTTTATGAAAGGTACTTAAGAACACCTATTATATTAGCGATTTAGAACACCTCTTACAACTTTTAAGCTTCACGTCCCTCACTATTCACATCTAGAATATGCTGATTGGAGTAGTTTACTATATTTATAATAGCTACAATTCTTTTTTTCATTGGCTAAAATTGGCTAGTGAAAGGACAGAAGTTGAAGGCAGTAGAGGATCGATTAGAGAAGGATCAGTACTGGTTTTTATTTTATATAGAACTCAGTATAGATATTATTAATATAAACAAGAAGAGACTAAATCTATTTATATAGATACTTCTGGCAAGTAACAGCCTCTTTTACTATAGTTAGGTAACTTACTACTTAAGTAAGTAGTCTGGTTGGCACAACTCCCTCGTAGAGACTTAAAAGCTGCTGATATTAGTTCCAGATAGGCTTAGTAGTGAAGGATAGATGGTTACTTCTTGTACGGTACATAACGAAACGGCTAGTTAGGTTCCGAGGAGTTATGCAACGTATAGAGTCTAAACAAAATACAAAACAAGCCCATATATGAGTGCAGCTTTGCATATCCAGCTTAATTATGCATCCTAAGTATCAGTCTCCTATGAGTCGACATATGTAGATGGAAGGCTAAACAGTATAGGATCATTAGTCTGGTTGGCACAAGCCCCCCGCCAAAATTGAAAGGTTGCAGGTAGAGGTGCTGAAATCGTGGAGGCGCGCACTAGAAGATAAAAATCTCTTGGTCAGTTCTTCATTATCTCTTTTTGTATTCGCCGGGAAGAAGTCGGTTTCCAAATTAGGCCAAGTAGTAACAAAGGACAAGGATATAAGTGACCTGATCGCACCTATTCTCGTGCCCAGACCGATTTTCTTGAAATCTTAAATCGGTCTGAGCATCGCACCAGGTGTTGAGTCTTTTTATGAAGCACTAGTGGACAAGTGCTAGTCTCATAGCTATAATGACTACTGCTCACATACATCGATCTTTTCGTAACCTCCTAATCTCCAAAGTCGATATATTCAAGAGAGGAGAGCTTATATTAATCGCTATAGCTTTGAGGATTGCTCTAACTAGTGTACGTTTGAAATCTCAGCGCTTATTCACATTCGTTGCCACTTTTATCTCCTTGGTTGGCTCCTGGGCTGTGGAAACATCATAAGGACACTAGTCTGATCGACACAAGTCCCGGCCAAATGGCAGTAGTCTGGCAAAACAGCAGCATCGATCCCACTTCCCTTCCCGGACAAGGAATCCGCATCCACTGCATGAACTGGACTATACCGCATGCTAATCGGTCGAGTACACGTGTCTGGTAGCACTCTAAGTAGTTATGGAGTCCCCAATTGTATTAGATAAGGAAGCGGGATCACCGATTGAGCCCCTTATCATGGAAGTATAGAAAGCTGGTACAGATGCATAGAGTATGTATGCGATTACCCAGGATTACATCACCAGATTCTTACATATCCTGTCCAACAGAAAGCTATCATAACGATGGAAGCGATTCAGGCCGGTCACGCTAACAAAATCACTAACTAATGAAGGAAAAGCTGTAATTTGGAGGTCTAGCTGCTTTTGGATGGACTCGTCATACCCGCCAGATAGTCTGCAAAGCCCGTCGTCATAACGAGTTATTGTTCTCTCATATTGAGGCAAATGCCACATCAACTCACATTAACACAGATACCGCATCAACCCAAATACTCACATAAACACGGATACAGCATCAACGCGAATACTCACATTAACACGGATTTCGTATCAACCAGAATTCTCACATTAACACAAATACCATATCAACGTGGGTACCATATTAACACGTATACCATATCAAAATGTCTGAAGTCATGATGCCAATTTGAAACATTTGACGAGTCCTAATCCAGTTTACAACTACGTACGGTACACGTTCTGAAAGTGCTTTATTATAGGTAAAGGCTCATTTGTGACAGAGTGGGAGAGCTTGTCGTAAGAGGAGCAATGGAAGGGTAACGCGCACTGAAAACCACGTATGGCTGGAAAAAGCGATGCTGTGGGAGTTGTTAAATTATTGAGTTTATACATATCGATATGATATTCTTAATAACTCGGTGCCAACCAGACGTCATGTTTTTGCATCTAAGATATCCAAATTACAGCTTTTCCTTCATTAGTTAGTGAATTTGTTAGCGTGATCTGCATGGATCGCTTCGGCGAATAACTTCAGGTTCCTAGCTTATTGGCCACACTTCCGACATCCGGCAAGCGTGCATTGCATGCAAGCAGCCGCTAGCAACTGAACTCTAACCAGATTACCGGATTGAGTAAAAAGGCGGTCCCAGAAAGAAGCAAATATCAGGTACCCTTCGCTAAAGCAATAGATATTAAGTGGGGCCACGGAGACGAGAGGGCTAGATAGCCCTGGTTCCCCTCCCTAGCGAATACGGTAGCAAACCCAGTTCTTAGTCTGGTTGCATGACCCAACAAATCTGGCGCTCTCGTAAAATTTTCACGCCGGGGTTAAGTTTCGGCTTGTGACAACGCCAAGACGAAGGATTAGGTACCCTATTCCATAACGGTTCGCTAGTCTGGTTGGCACAAGCCCCCCGCCATCGCCTCCACGTCTTCAGCTAAGCCACTTAATCTGCTATCCGTGTCGTGCCTGATCAGGGTAACCACACAGTACGTTGCACAGCGGAAATCCCCGAGCGATCATGCTCAGCGCACAAGCAGGGCTCCATCTCGAAGATTTTTATATCCAAAAAAAAAAGAAAGAAAAAGTAAAAGAAGTGCAATTACCCATCCCGACCGTTGATCACGTCTGTGTTTCCATATGGGCTCGTGAAACATGAGTAATTTCTTTTTTTTTTCATGGAAACATAGCATTTGCATGTCTTGGAGTGTGGCTTTGGAAGTAAAAGAGAGGAGGAAGGTGAGGTGACTTGAAAGGCCTAAAGTTTTTTTAATTTTTGGGTGAAGAAAAGAACATGGATTTGATGGTAGTTGTTTACCGGCCGGGTTTTGTTTGATAGTTGCCGGTTTTCAATGGAACATTATTTCAGGGTAAACACTCACCTGGGTTGCACCTACAACCCTCCTCTCACCTCTTGTCAGCGAGTCAAGGCAAAAATGGTGTTAGTGTTTCTCGTCGCGGATCACACAACAGTCTCATTTCGGCATATCCCGTTCGAAACACATAAATTTCCCGCAACAGTGCGGCGGCTGGGGCTTCCCATATAGAACGTTGAGATTGGGATCTTCACAGGGGTTCGAGCGGGAAGGCTATGAGAATGTGGCGCTGCGGTGGAAAAGTAACTTCTGTCCATATATAGATTTATTCTGTCGATATCTCTGCTTTTGATACATGTTCATTTTGGTACTAGATTTTACCCATAAAAGCACAAACACAAATCCCAATGTTCCAAATTGCAATCTTACCCCCTTTAGACAAGACGAACAAAAAAACAAAGGATAAAGCAAGATGTAGTACCACTCCCAACCGACAACCCTAGGCCCGTACATATTGTACAACCTCTCTCCCCTAATTTGTCAATCATCACCCCTACTTCCTTTTCTGCCCCTGCCTCTTCTTCTGCGCCGCATGCCCCCTCAACTGCTTCCCCCTCTCCACCAAGCCCTTCCTCTGCCTCCTCTTGGTACTTGCCAACGTCATTAAAAAATTCTTCTTCCTCTGTTTCTCCTTATTTGTCGTACTATGTGCCTTCTCATCCAGCTTCTTATGCTTACTACTTCCAAACTTCTCTCTATCCTCTCTCCCTTCTATAACTTTCGCTAATTTCTCTTCCTTAGAAGCTTTCCCTGGGGCTTGTGTGCGGGCAATAATGTCTGATGTGACTGTATCCTCGTGAATTGCCGTATGTGCAGTAGTAATTACGGGGGCTTTCTTCTTGGTCGCACCAGTGAGTTTAGAAAGTGCAGTGGTTGTACGTAATTCAGCGAGTTTAGCAAAGTCCGCTGGAGTGAGGATTCTAGTGGTGGCGAGGGAGTTAATGCGTTCTTGTTCTTTACGAATTTCTTCTTGCGCGGCGAGCTGTTCTTCTGTAAACTCAACTTCAGATTGGTTGGTTTCAGATTTCTTCCTACAGACTAGCTCGGTGGTTTCTTTATCTTCTTGTTCTGCGGCTTTTCGCTGGGATTTGGTGAGTTTTTGTTTTTTGGGGGCATTGGCTTTTTCTTCCTCATCTTCAGAGTCGGAGATTTCAATCTCTTGGTCGCTCTCGACATTAATCCACCCTTCATTGTCACTGTCATCGTCTTCCTCGACGTCCCAACCATTCCAGCCGTCTTCGTCGCCGTCTGAATCTCCATCCTCATCCCCGCTCACGGCTTGTTCCGCCTTTAATCTCTTTTGCTCCTCTTTCCACTTCTCAAGGAGATCCAAGCCCTCGATAAACCCAGTCCTCTCTTCACCATACCGTAGCCCAATGGCCCCATTTCCCTGTAAATGCATAGAAGCAGTCTTTCCCCTGTCCTTCCTCTTTAACATCTCCGGCGCTACATCTCTATACAAGCCAATTAGACTCCTTGCGGCCATCATCACCCCGCGGTCATTAGATCCCTTATATTCAGTCAAGTCCTGTAGAAGAGTAGTAGTCATGGCCAGCGGTGCACGAGCACAAATCTCCCTGATGGCATTGAGCCCCGCGGTAGCAATCTCAGAAGCCACACCATCAGAGACGAACTCGTCTGCAATTTTCTTGACGAGCGGTTCTAGGACATCTGGTGGGACGAGATCGTGGGAGGCTTGAGCTACGCAGGCGAGGAAGTGCGTGACTTCGCGTTGCCGGGGGGTGATATATTTCAGGATGAAGCTGTATACGGGGAGGAGTTCGAGCTTGTGAAGACCAACAAGTCGTGTCACGAGCTGTAGGACTACAAGCTTGTTTTCTAGGCTGAGTTTGGTGTTTTTTGGGCTGAGGTGCATGGAGTAGAGACGTTCTGCGAAGCCTTGGGGGTCGTGAAGGAGGTGGAGGGCGGAGAAGTTGAGTGGGTGAGGTTTGTTTTTCGCTTTCTCTTTCTATCAAATCCGGTGAAAAGTCAGTAATTTTAAGCCTATTCAAAGCAAAGGGGGGCATTAGACGTACTCTCTTCAGCTTATCTACCGCCTTCTCTAACTGCCTCTTCTTCTTATTTGTCTTACTAATCCCCGCCCCCTTCCTCAAGGCTTCCACATGCTTCCCCAGCCCCTCATCGTCACTCTCCCCTCCCTCAAGCACCTCCTCTCGCTCCTGATCCACCCCCAAGAAGAACCTAACCCCCCCAACCATCACCTTCTGATTGCGACTCAACGCCGCTTCCTTCATAATCTCTACCGTCCTCCCATCATCCCACACCGACCTCTTCCACAGCTCCCTAGTAATCTTCACCGCCCACAACCCCGCAGTACTAGTCGGATCTTCCTTCCCTGCCTCCACAAGCCCAAATAACACTGTCTGCACAGTCTTATTCAACCTATGATCCTTGGATTTTGCATTTGCATTCCTCATCTCAGATATAATCGTCGTATAGACCTGCGCTCTGAGTGCTTTTGCCTTTGTCGCGGTCAATATTGGAAATAACACTTTGAGCAAATCTGGACTGGATATTATATCCTTATTCCTCAGCAGTCCTAGACTCTGCACTAACTTCTCCCTCAACTCATGATGCAGTGTGGTATGATTCGCCAATAACAAGCCTCCTAAATCATCCGGGAAGGACTTTGTGTACGTAGGATAGCAGTTTGCTACTTGGGCCATGAAGCCGACGAGTTCTGCGAACTTCTCAGCACCGGATTGGTCGCTGGAGGTGGAGGTGGAGTTGGATGAGAGAGTGGACATGAAGATGTCGCGTTGGGACTCATAGTGCCGGTATTGGAGCAGGAATTCCTCCTGGTAGGATTGGGGGTCTCGACGGATTAAGTTCTGTAATAATGGCCTGGCGCCTCAGTTAGTAATTTCTATTGAGTTCTGATGACAATTGAAAGATGGATGAAGAGGCGCACAGGTTGTTTAATTTGACGAGACCGGCCCTCTTTCGTTTGACCATGGTAGGTGTGCGGTAGCGTAGCTTGTCTGTAGAGGGAGGACTCGCCGTCCGCTCTACGAACCTTGGGATATTTTCGCCAAGATTTCAGGTTATGACACATGTAGAAAAGTTCCACACGTGACAGATGTACCGTAACTGTACATTGCCTAGACACTTGTCCGAAGTATGAAGAACCAGAACACGAACCTGAACACGAAGAACCTGAATACGAAGAACCTGAATACGAAGAACCTGAACACGAAGAACCTGAACACGAAGAACCTGAACACGAAGAACCTGAACACGAAGAACCTGAACACGAAGAACCTGAACACGAAGAACCTGAACATTGAAGAACCTGAACACGAAGAACCTGAACACGAAGAACCGTAGATATACATCGTAGCAAATTATTATTCGAATTCAAGCCCACAACGAATCTGGCGCAACTAAACACCTTGCCACAAAGCCAAAGGGACAGCCTAACCATTATCTTCTCCAATTGACAAATATAACAATTTTATATCCTAGTACGTCTGTAATAACTGTTAGAAATGATAAAGTAGAAATGACTAGAGTCGTGACAACTGTGATTGTCCATACTTACCAAGTTCATGAACCACATAATCAACAACCAACCCCCCAGTTTAATTGGCAGTCTCAAATTCTTCTTAACAGCTGGCCCTAATTTAGCAGTATTTCCATTCGCCTCTCCATCCGCCTTCCCACTAAGTGGCTGCATCTCCACAGTATCCTTCGCAATCGTAGGTAACACGGGCATCCTTGATGCCCTCGGGCTGCTAGGCTTCCCTACTTTGTCTCCTCCTCCTATTTGGATCCCCATAATCCAGCTGGTCAGTTCCCCTGTTGCTTTAGCTACTTCATAACTTGCGTAAATAAACACGATTGTAGAAATGATGAGATTAAGCCACCGAGAGTCTACACCAAAGATCCCATACTCCAACAGCGCTTTTGTATCTGCAGCCATCCAGATATGGAACTGTAAGGTAAATGTTTCAAGGGAGCATTTCCCCAGCCATGAATATGCACCTATGTAAGTATTTTGCAGCGTGGGGGTTGCGTTCCAGAGGATAATGAAAGCAATAATGGGAATGAATGATATATAAGGATGTGATTCATTGTATGCAAACTTGTTGGGGAAGGTGGACTGGTAATAAATATAGGTAATGCCAATGCGGAGAGGACTACAGCTGTGTTTTTAAACATCAGCCAGTGGGGGCTATTCGCGATTGGGAAGTTTGGGTTGCTGAGCTTGATGAAGGCAATAGCAACCAGCATCCCGAAATAGACAATCCACATATCTAGAAAGACACGGAACCGCCATTCTGTGACGTTCCAGTCAATCTTAGCCACAGCTTTAAGAAACCCAAATATACCTTCCAGTATTCCGAATTTCATGGTGAATCTAGTCGTGAAAAGAGCAGACACTCCAATCTTAGCCAACAAGAACTTGGTATTGACATTGTATTTGTGCCCCACCCACATTGTGAGGTACACAATTATGAACCAGTACGACACCAGCGAGGCGAAGTAATAGTAAAGATAATCCGTTCCCATCATATAGGGCAACGCTAAACTCAGGAGGTTGAGGCGAATCAGTACCCCAGGTATCAAATCTGGGGCTCTGATATTCACAAAGAGTAACGAGACTGCTGCAAGATTGGCTAGATTGATGGATTTGATGGTTGAAGGGCTGAAGATTGGACTTGTAAGTGGTGAATTGAATAAAGACATGAGGAAAAAGACACTCGCCAAATTCAAGAAGAACGAGGTAGACGTGTAAGCTTCTATTGTTCCAACCTACCAGAGCTCCTAAGTTACTAATATGTCTTCAGCCTGGTCTGCTCAGATCTCATTTCTCGCGGAATGGACCTACCAGCCGTCGACCATGTTATCAATTATGACGTGTCCTCAGAAACAAGGTCATATGTTCATCGTGTAGGCCGAACTGCCCGAGCTGGCAACGAGGGCGACGCATGGTCTCTAGTGGCCAAAGCCGAAGCACGATGGTTCTGGCGGAACATTGGAAGGGGTATAAAACGTAACAAGACGATAGAGCGTATACCGATGGAATTCGAGGCAGACGAAGCAGCAAGGGAAAGATACGAATCTGCGCTGGGGAAACTGGGCGAGGAAGTCAAGGGGATTGGAAGACGGTAATAATGTTGACAACGGGAACAATGTACGATATATATAGGAGTTTTGTACCGAACTGTGATTGATTTCTGGGTCGGATATCAAATATGGGGAATTATTTATTGTTAATAAATATGACTTTCCCGAACATAGTACAGAACTAACAGATCTTGGCGGTTTTTTATGCTAGGGTTCAAACCCCACCCCACACAATCTGTTACTAAAATTGCAGTGCAGTCACCAACAGCATAACGCTACCTAGCGAAATCCCCGTACGACGACAATTGACGCCCAAAGGAGACAGCTCAGCCCTAACGACTACCACCGTACGGCAACTCATCTCAATCCAAATACTACTATATTAGAGTGCTGATTCTTACAGACCCTCCAAACCCGAATCAAATAGCCCAGCATGTCGGACGCCGGAGAAGAAACTTTCCCCGTTTACACCGCCCTTCCTAAGGAGGTTACGGACAACATTGGTCAGGGTGCCAAGCTCTTCAACAAGTGGACATACGACGATGTTGAGGTCAGGGATATCTCTTTGACGTAGGTCACCCTTATTCGCCGGTGACGGGGTTGGAGGCTCTTAGGGTGCGATGACATGGAATTGGAGTTACATCACTGAGGAACAGCGGAGGAAGAGCTCGGAATGGAAATGGAGGGAAGGCATGAGGGGGGAATTTGTCGCTGGGTTACTGTTGAACGGTTGAACTGACGAGTTTCCCCCAATTTTCGACAGTGACTACATCCAAATCCACAAGCATTCCTACCTCTCCCACTCCGCTGGCCGTTATGCTGTCAAGCGTTTCCGCAAGGCCCAGTGCCCCATCGTCGAGCGTCTCACCAACTCCTTGATGATGAACGGCCGCAACAACGGAAAGAAGCTCATGGCGGTCCGTATTGTCGACCACGCTTTCACCATCATCAACATCACCACCGACCAGAACCCCATCCAAGTTGCCGTTGACGCTATCGTCAACTGTGGTCCCCGTGAAGACTCCACCCGTATTGGTTCTGCTGGTACCGTCAGGCGTCAGGCTGTCGATGTGTCTCCTCTCAGGAGGGTCAACCAGGCCATCGCTCTCTTGACTATTGGTGCTCGTGAAGCGTCGTTCAGGAACGTCAAGTCCAGTGCGTACTCCCCAAGATACCAATGTCAACTCGCCAGACGAGAAACTAACCAACCCCCCTAAATAGTTGCTGAGTGCTTGGCCGAAGAGCTCATCAACGCCGCTAAGGGTTCCTCAAACTCCTACGCCATCAAGAAGAAGGACGAGTTGGAGCGTGTAGCCAAGTCCAACCGTTAAACCTCCATATCCTCCCATTCTCCTTCCTTTTTTACCCTCCTCCTCTACTTCATGAATCGAATACATTTCTCTCAGTCTAGTGTTCCAACAGGCTTTTTAAGTGCAAATCATCAATGTCGGGTTCCAGTTTTAGTCCTTTTTCTGGCTACATTTTTTTTTTCGGGTTTTTTTGTCTTTACTTTTTAGTTTGGGTCACGTGTGTACAGAGACACAAAAAGAATGCTAGGGTGTTTTTTTGAAATCAGGGTGCGTGCTAAATGGTTGGGGAATATTCCGGGGTTCTTCGGGGCTTGGGCGTGAGGTAGTGGGTGATGAGGAGGGGTTGTATACTATTATGAATTGTCCACGGATGTTGGACGGCATGAAAGATATACAATTCCCAGACGAATATTCACCTCAAGGGTGTCATAATAAGCAGCATTTCCCAGGTTCACCATTTACGATCCATTGCATTGCCTCGAAGACATGGTTGATTGACTGCCATAAGGGGTCGCTTTTGTTGCTAAACAATTCTCTGGGCTTCTGAGATTATCAGAATTTCAACCCTATGAATTATGATAGCCTCGATTCAGCAAAAGATGCAGAAGGGCAAGATACAAGCATTACGTTTGCCATACAGATTTTGTATGGACGTGGGAAACCATCACCTCATAAATTCTCAACTACCTGTCCTCTGTACAATAAAATTACTGGCGCTGTCTCAGTATGTAAGAGAGGTCAGTATTCTGAAAAAAATTCCAAAAGTAGAGACAGCTTCTGTCTTGCTAACTTTGGTTTTGTAAAATAAGACTGCCTAGACAGCGGGTATACATAACGTACTATATGACCCCTTCCCCTTCCCTCTTTCCCCTCCTTTCAGGAACAGACAACTAAGTCACTCTGAAGTAGTATGTCCAGTATATATCCACGGTAAGCCCAGTATACATAAGTAACATGTATAAAGTTACATGACAGCCCATATCCCCCATCCTACAACACGTCGAATTCGGTTTCTGGCAACAATATACCAGAGAACTAGATATCCACCCTTCCTCCCGATTGTTTTGGTATAAAATTCCGCATCATGTAGCTGGGAGGACATGACCCCAAGTTCTTGTCCTATGTACTGTATATACTGTACATACCAAAGTGGAATATCTCTATTGCTGAACAGGACTCTTCCAAAGACACTTATCTGTTTCGCACAGAAGGCCCGACTCGATTCGTAAAGACTTCGCAACCCTGAACAGACGAGACTCGAGCGTCGCCCCCCCCCCCAGATCCTATCAGGAATTTGCTATTGTCAAAAAAAAGTCTAGCTCCCAACTAAACCGCGGGGAAATGAGTTCGTTAGAAACTCTCTTCAGATTTCAGATTACTAGTTACTGGTAATAGTTACGTCCGCCGGGCGGAGGAGGGGGCGTCCGCAAGAATGCCACAGCTTTTATATGCGGGAAAATACGGGAAACAGTACACAGGGGGGGGCAACCAGCAGAATACTTGTACGTTTGGCTTTCTAGGACTTTTACTATAAAATGGGCCTACTACCGCTCAGCGGATTTCCGGTGAAAAATGAGGCGGAGTTCTGCGAAGATAGATGCGGAGCTTTATGTTAGATGGAGGAATTGGTTATTGGCGCTTTTTATGTTCCTGCATAACAGTAGTCTTTAACCGACATCATCATAGTTGCCCGTGCGCGGCGATTGTCCAACCAAAAAAAGCACAAATAATACGATACACCTATTGCAATTTTTACTCAATTGGCATAACCGTTACCAATGTTTCCAAGTTATGTCTAATCGACAGTCTTTGATAAACTTACTCTATGCATAGACACGTTAGGGTTACTTGTATAACTTGCTTTTCGCACGCTCTACTCTACGCCAGGGGAGTACCGTCGATCCCGTGGGTTTTGCGGGTTGCATCAAGCTTATTTGTTCTGCATGTCGGGTGGTAATATCGGCTATTATATTATACTCAGTTACATGTAACGCATGCACTTACCCTGAGAGCTCTTCTGCAATACCATGCCATCGCTAATTACGCCTGTATAAAGATTAGCAGTTCAGGGTAATCTGGGCCTTCTACACGACATAGCTTTTCTAAAAAGATTTTTCTCATTCAACTAATACTACCTTTCGAGCTTTTGTCTACGAACCGAATGGAATCTACTTTTATCCCTTTCTTCCACTCCCACCCACACCCCACTCACTGAACACAAACCACAACCACAACCACATATACATATATAGACCTTTTAACTCATGCCTCCGTCGCAACCGCAAAAGCAAAACGCAAAATGCAAAAATAAAACTAGAATTAAAACAAATAACGTTGAAGTTCCAGGAGCTTTCTTTTTCTTTATACAAGCCAAAAAAAATTATGAAAAAGTTTTGCTATAAAATAAAAACAGAAAACATCAACTCCCCGAATTGCTCCCCAAAATTACATGTTGAATGATATATAATGCATGCTAACCCTTACGAAAAACCGTACGAAGCAAGCCAGCCAACTAACCCAAATTAAAATTCGAATATCGAAAAACAAGAAAATAAAAGAGGTGGTAATTCCCCACACCACCTCCTATCTACTCAAGCCACAACCCCCAACCTCTCTCCCACCTTCACCTTCCCTCCCCTCCTACACTCCCACTGAAACCCACCCTCCTCCGCACTCTCCCCGCCCGGCGCCTCAAAAACTAGAACCACCGTACTCCCCAGCTTAAACCCCCCAATCTCCTCCCCTTTCCGCACAGGCCATCCTCCTAGCACTTTACTCGCACTCGCATAACTCGCCTCCTTGACCGCCCCCGGCCTCGCCAGTTCCCCCCAAGCATGATTCGTCCTGAGCTCTTTATCAAAGTTGACGATGATGCTGCCTACGTTTGTTGCTCCGACGGGGGTCATTGTGAAGAGGCCATGTTTCCACTTGCCCAAGAGCGCGACTCGCTCGTTGAGAGTAAAGAGATTGGGTAGGTGGCGCTGGAGGAATGGTGAGACGGAGAAAAGCTCGCCAGAGAAGTGACGGCGGAACTGCACGACCCAGTTGACGGGGGAATGGTAACGGTGGTAATCCCCGGGAGCGAGGTAGATTACGCAAAAGAAGAGTTTCGTAGAAGCCGAGGGATGGAGACTGTGCCATGTCGTTCCTTCGACGAGATCGTTTGCGACAGAAATTGTGTTTGGGGTGGGGGCGCCCTCGGGGAGGGACTCGTCGGGGGGGGGTTGCTCAATGGGTGCGATTTGCAGGGGGAGGTGAGTGAGTTGGTTTACGAGGTCGGATTCGCATTGCGGGGGGGGGTGGGGGGGTTCAGAGTCGGAGCAGGTTCCGTGAAGAAGGGAGGGAAGAGTGTAGTGGATTCCGTTTACGATGGCGAATTCTTCGTCGGGGGTGAGGATGCCAGGCTTGGAGAGCTCAGGAGGGGTTTTGGTGCCGGGGGAGGGAGGGCGAGAGGAGGCGGATGGGGTGGGGAATTCGTGGCCGACGGATTTGGAGCCGATGAGGGCGTCGAGAGGATATGTCATGCCTTTAACCTGCTCGACGTGCCCCCCTGGGCGAACCTCACCAAAGTGCAGGACGGTGCCATCAGCAGGGGAGACCAGGGCGTTGGGGTGGGGATCGATAGGGCGTGTACCGGGGCGGAGTTCGCGGTAGAAGAACTCGGAGAGGTTGCGGTAGGAGGTGAGGTCGGGGTTTGCGATTTCGTCGAGGTTGACGCCGAAGATGTAGCTGTAGAGTTTGAAGCCGGGGGTGCGGAGGAAGACGGGGAGGGGACGCGAGTTGAACCAGCCCCAGGCACGGGAGAAGGCTTTGAAGGGGAGGGTGGAGAGGACTTGGACTTGCCTGGGGGAGAGGTTAGCTTGGGTTTTGAGTAGTTGTTGCACTGAGTTTCAGGAGGTGCGAGGTTGAAGTTGGGGTCACGTGAGGTTGTCGCGTGCCCAGAGCAATTGAGCCAGGGCGAACAGGGTGGGGGAATAGTAGTCCAGCCGGGGTGTATGGGGGTGTGTGTTGGGGGGGGGGGAAGGGTGGGGGAGGGTGTCGTACCATGGCCCGTCAGGACGGATTGGTTTGGACTTTTGTCCTAGAGTGTCGGACTCCTCAACGGCCACGACATGATCTTCGTCGCCAATTGGATTTCTGACAGCTTTTCGGAATTGGGAAAAGGCGAGGAAGCCAATGCCGAGTCCTATGGGGATCGGGTACCATTCGACCTTGGTCTTGGAGAGGGCTTGTCGGAGACGCTGGCCAAAGCCTGCTCGCTTCCCACCGGTGCCCTTGGACCCGGAGGAGCCAGAGCCAGAGCCAGAGCCAGTGGCACCGCTGTGTGCACCAGAATTCGCGGTAGAGTAGAGCCTGCTTGTCCGCGGGCTGAGAGGGAACCACGGCCTCCTGTGTAAAAAGGGGGTTCCCCGTAGCAGCGGAGTGCTGGTCGACAGCCGCCTCCCGCGGACGCGGTTTTTGAGCGAGGTACCGACAGCGCTGGCCGTGCCGGAAGCAAACGCACGCAGCGAGGTGTTTGAGAACCGCTGGCGTAGCGGCTGAGCAACAGTGACGGTTATGGGCGGCGGCGGCGGCGGGACGGGCATGGCGGGCGGCGGGGCTGCTGTTAGGGCCGGAATTTTGAAGGTGGGGACGGGGAGGAGAAGGCGGGAGGCCCTCAGGAGCCGTAGGAGACGCAGGGTGACGGGCGCCTTGCGAAAGGCGGCGAAACAGTAAAATTTTTATTTTTATTTAACTTTTTTTTCTTTTTTTTTTGGGGGGGGGGGAGTTTCTGTGTGGGATGCTAATGGATGCTACGGGGGAGGCGAGCGAGTTTGCAAGTAACAGCTCTGGCTCGGTACGGGAGGGGAAAGGGGAGCGAGTTTTCAAGTAACGGTTCTGGGGGCGTGTGTGCTCGGTACGCGGGGGATACAGCACTCCGTATTGGCGTCGAAACAAAGAAGGGGGGGGTGGAAGTGTGTGCAGCAACAGGAGCCAGTATTAAATACTGGGGGCCAGCCTCGCTTCCCGTACGGTGCCTGAGCCAATTGTGACATCAATTCCACACAGCAGCATTCTCGCCAGCCAATGTGCGCGTCCAACCCAACGCAGACCGGTCTGCAGCACGTACTTGTACATACATAGGGAGCGGACATCCATTGAGGCCTCCTCGGCGCTGTACCTGCACGCCCGCGCGTGGACGGGCATCTTGGCAGGAGAAGGGTCTGGGCCGGCGAGTCGGGCCGTTGTCCGCTGGCAGTCTCAGCAGGCAGCGGAGCAGATGAGCAAACACGGCATCTAATGTATGCACATAATTATGTACTGTACATATTTATGTACTGTATATATTCGTACGCCTGGTGCCAAGAGTGAGGTGCGGCTGGGGTGCGGCTGGGGTGCGGGCATGCCGCGCGGGTTAGTCAGCAGCGCGGCTCAAAATATTATTGCTGTGATCTTACATATACACGCCTAGCCGGCGAAGGGCCCTGCAGAGTCGCGCCGAAAAAAGTGAAACCCCGACCGCGACAAACCAAACGTCCCCCCCCCCCCGCCCACCAACCTCCACGAGATTCTCACGACAGCTGTGCTACTCCGACAGGCCCCCCCCCCCAAACGCTCCCCCCAATTCCCAATCTGTGAACGCGGCTCACCCATGGCGTCCACTAGCAACATGTTCCTCTACTCCCTGACCATCCTCCCCCCCTCGGCCATCACCCAGGCCGTCCTCGGTGCCTTCAGCGGAAAGAAGCAGCAGGAGATTATCGTCGCCCAGGGCTCACGTCTGACCCTCCTCCGCCCAGACGCTTCGCAGGCAAAGGTGCAGACGGTGCTGTCGCACGATGTGTTTGGGATCATACGCAGCTTGGCAGCGTTCAGGCTGGCCGGTTCGTCCAAAGGTACGCTCTGCCTCCCCTAAAACCCCCCCCCCCCAAACCCAATCTGCATCCCTCTTTTCTGCTTCATTGTAGTGATTTCGTTCAAGGAACAGACGGGCACATCGAGTGGAGGTTGAGCAGTGGTGGCATCTTTCGAGACTTGACGCTGAGAAATCGCAGACTACATCATCGTTGGATCGGACTCTGGTCGGATAGCCATTCTCGACTACAACCCCATCCTGAACAAATTCAACCGGGTGCACCTTGAAACCTTTGGAAAGTCTGGCGTCCGCCGAGTCATTCCCGGACAATACCTTGCCTGTGACCCCAAGGGGCGGGCATGTCTGATTGCCTCTGTCGAAAAAAACAAGCTGGTCTATGTCCTCAATCGAAATGCTCAGGCTGAACTCACAATCTCATCACCCCTCGAAGCACACAAGTCGCACTGCCTGGTATTTGCGCTGGTTGCGTTGGACGTGGGGTACGAGAATCCGATATTTGCCTGCCTGGAAGTGGACTATGGCGAGGCAGACCAGGATCCAACAGGAAAGGCGTACGAAGAGATTGAAAAGATGCTGGTATATTACGAGCTCGACCTGGGGCTCAACCACGTGGTGAGAAAGTGGGCAGAGCCAGTAGACCGTACTGCCAACTGTCTGTTTCAGGTTCCCGGAGGCACAGACGGCCCTTCGGGAGTATTGGTGTGTGTGGAGGATTCCATCTACTACCGACACAGCGGTAGACCGTCCCACCGAGTGCCGATACCGCGGAGGAGGGGCGCCACGGAAGACCCAAACCGGAGGCGTGTGATTGTCAGCGGAGTGATGCACAAGATGCGAGGGGCATTCTTTTTCTTACTACAGACTGAAGATGGAGATCTGTTCAAGGTGACGCTGGAGCACGAGGAGGGGCAGGTCGAAAGGATCAGAATTAAGTATTTTGATACCGTTCCGATTGCCACCAGCCTATGTATTTTGAAGAGTGGATTCTTGTTTGTGGCTGCAGAGACTGGCAATCAGTACGTCTTCTCCTCTAACCACACATCCAGTTCCCCATATGGTTGATGCTAACCCTGCTAACCCCCCAACAGCCACTTTTACCAATTCGAAAAACTAGGCGATGATGACGAAGAGATTGAATTTACCAGCGACATGTACGATCCAGACCCTATGGAAATGCTGACCCCCGCCTACTTTCAACCCCGCCCAGCAGAAAACATCGCCCTCGTCGAATCCATCGACTCTCTGAACCCCCTCATCGATGCAAAGGTTGCCAACCTAACCGACGACGACGCTCCTCAAATTTACACCGTTTGCGGGTCCTCCGCACGCTCCACCTTCCGAATCCTCAAACACGGCCTCGAGACCACGGAGATTGTTAGTTCCGAGCTCCCAGGTGTCCCGAGTGCGGTTTGGACTACAAAGTTGACTGCAGAGGACGATTACGATGCATATATTATCTTGAGCTTTACGAATGGGACACTGGTATTGAGTATTGGCGAGACGGTAGAGGAAGTGAGTGATACGGGGTTTTTGAGTAGTGCGCCGACGCTGGCGGTGCAGCAGTTGGGTGAGGATGGGTTGATTCAGGTGCATCCAAAGGGGATTAGGCATATCAGGGCTGATAGGAGGGTCAGCGAGTGGCCGGCACCGCAACATAGGAGTATTGTTGCCGCAACTACAAATTCGAGACAGGTTGCTGTCGCGCTGAGCTCGGGGGAGATTGTGTATTTCGAGATGGACTCTGATGGGCAATTGGCCGAGTTTGAGGAAAAGAAGGAGATGTCTGGGACGGTCACATGTTTGTCTCTGGGAGAGGTGCCTGATGGGAGAATCAGATCGAGTTTCTTGGCTGTGGGGTGCGATGATTCGACAGTGAGGATATTCTCTCTCGACCCGGACTCTACTCTGGAGAGTAAATCCGTCCAGGCACTCACCTCCCCACCATCAAGTCTCTGCATCATGTCCATGCAGGACTCTACCGGCTCCTTGGACCCAGCAGCGACCCGCAGCAGCACGCTATACCTCCACATTGGCCTCTACAGCGGAGTCTACCTCCGCACCGTCCTTGATACCGTTACTGGAGAGCTGACAGATACACGAACCCGCTTCCTTGGCCCTAAACCAGTAAAACTCTTTAAAGTCGTTGCCCAAGGACAAACCGCCGTTTTGGCACTTAGCTCTCGTCCCTGGCTTGGCTACAGTAACCCCCTCGGCGGGACACAAGGCGGAGGGCAATACATGCTTACCCCACTCTCCTACCCTGCGCTTGAATTCGGATGGACGTTTTCCAGCGAGCAGTGTCCAGAGGGGATGGTTGGGATCCAAGGCCAGAACCTGCGAATTTTTACAATCGAAAAGCTTACAGAGAATCTGCAGCAGGAGAGTATCCCGCTTGCGTATACCCCTCGGAAAATGCTAAAACACCCGGACCAGCCACTCTTCTACACAATCGAAGCCGACGCAGATACCCTCTCCGCCGAAACCCGCGCCAATTTGATTGCAAGAGCTGCGGAGAAGACAAACGGGACAAATGGCGACATCACCCCCCCCACACACAACGAGCTACCCCCAGAGGAATTTGGATATCCAAGAGCAAAAGGCCACTGGGCGTCGTGCATCCACGTCATCGACCCCCTCACAAAAACCCCCTTGCAAAAAATCGAGCTCGGCGAAAACGAAGCTGCGTTCTCGATCGCTGCCGTCTCGTTTTCGAGTCAAGACGACGAGGTCTTCCTCGTAGTCGGCACAGGGAAGGACGTAGTCCTCTCTCCCCGAAGCTCGTCAGGGGGATACATTCACATCTACCGCTTCCTAGAAAATGGCCGGCAACTCGAATTTATCCACAAGACTGCCGTCGAGGAGCCCCCACTCGCGCTCCTTGCATTCCAAGGACGCTTGCTCGCAGGTATAGGGAAAGACCTCAAGATCTTCGACCTTGGTATGAAACAGCTACTGCGCAAAGCTCAGGGGACATCAATCGCCCCATACGTGATTGTCGGCCTACAAACCCAAGGCTCCCGGATCATCGTCTCGGACGTGCAGGAGTCAGTCATCTACGTCGTGTATAAGTATGCTGATAATCGGCTTATCCCGTTCTGTGATGATATGGTCGCGAGGTTTACCACGTGTACGACGATGGTGGATTATGAGACTGTGGCGGGAGGGGATAAGTTTGGCAATCTGTGGCTGGTTAGGTGCCCCGCGAAAGCGAGTGCAGAGGCGGATGAGGACCCCGCGGGGGGGCATTTGCTGCACGAGAGGAGTTACCTCCAAGGAACACCCAACCGCTTGGAACTACAGGCGCACTTTTACCCTCAAGATATCCCCACGTCAA